>JASFAT010001451.1:0-53666 GCA_031353405.1 Baronia brevicornis
ATATATATATATATATATATATATATATATATATATATATATATATATATATATAATATTTCTTTACTATTAGAGACGACCAATTGGCTCAGTGGAGTCAATGGTCGCGGGTTCGATTCCCGCACCGGAATAAATATTTATATGGGTTTTTAAATGTTTATTCCGAGTCTGGTAACCCCCCCAATCCGCATTTCCTTTCCTGCCCCTTCCTTTCTTCTCTATCCTTTCCCTTCCTCTCCGCCAATCCATGGTCTGCCGTGCCAATGGATGCATGACTAGGGGCGAGCCTAGTCGTAAGCGTGCCGATCGTCCCGGGGTCGGGCTCCTCCGGGGACTATGGTGCTTTACCTCAGCATGCAGGGCTCTGCTGAGGCTGACCTCCATCCTCCCTTGCGGCTCGTGGGATTCACTAAGACAAATTTAATATACCTAATTTGTCGAAAATGACGGCGACGTGGTTCGCCACCCGTCACGTCCTGATTCTCACGAGGGCGAAAAGCGACCAATGACGAGCCGTTTCGCTGCGATGAATGGCAGCGGATGGAGCTCTGTGGTCTCTGCCAACCCCTGCAGGGGATAGGCGTGAATATATATATATTTCTTTACTACGTTTCTTATCATAGAGTTGTCTAACTTTTGTAAAGATTTTTTAAAGTAACACTTTATTTTCTTTTTCTAATTATCATTATCATCAATAAAGCTGCAATAATTTACTGTTGCACAAAGTCTATCCCAAAAATGAGAGGTGTTGCCACACTAAACAGATTAAAGGTAACTTTTAAATCGCTTGCATTAGTATAAAAACCAGTCTAGGGTTTTATTATAGTTTTTAAAATCATTGTAATAAGTGAACTTCAAGCATATTGAAAAGTATAATACTGGCTGGCTAATTTTCGAATATCTACTGTGTATCCAATATTATTTGATACACAGTAGAAGTTTTAGTAAACATGGGTCTGTTTAGAACTAAAAATGAATGAAAATTAAAAATGGTTGTAATTTGCACATTTACAAAATTAAAAAAAAACCCTTTTTTGTTGCAGCAAGCACCAATCTTGTTGGCAAGTTTACTCAGAGCGTTCGTCGCATCGTGCAAGACGTAAAGGATGAAGGCACGTCCAGTAAGTATTAGGCAAATAGTTTTAATTTTTAATTTTAATATTGGCATCAATAAAAAGTCAGTCCCAATTTATCAGCAAAAATAGCAAATGCCCGAAAAAACTTACCGGACTAGATCAAATATATTAATAACTCAGCAGACAATTTCATTAAATAAAACATTTTGAATGAAACTAAATGTTCTGTTTCTATAGAATACGAAACTAAGTCCTTCGCCGCCTTTATTTTTACACAGTTAGATGTTACACTACTTTAAAAACTTTAAAATCATTCTAGAAAAAAATATATATATAAAAGTATATTTATTTTATTCATAGACGAGTTCATTTTGAAAAAAAAAATTGATTAATACTACTAAATAAAGTCATTATGTAAAACAAGAAGAGATGCTCACAATAAAGTAACTTTTGTTCTAAAAACAGAAAATTTGTAATATTAATTATAATTTCTGAATCTTGTTTTGATATGATAATGAGAAATCACGCAAATGACTCCAATCGTGAAAGTCAATACGAGAGGTGTTCTCTGAATTTCATTTTCATTGTAAATATAGTCAGATTTTCAGGTAAATTCAGAGTTGTAAATCTAACAAAATAACGATAACAAAAGTGATATTAGGGAGTAATCCACCTTGAATTGTTTTATTTTTACTGAGAAAATGTAATTTATAAGTTACAATCTTAACAAATAATAAAACCATAAGTGTTAATAGATTGGATTTAGTTATTTTTTCCCTTAGAGATATAAGTAGGCTTGGTTTTTGATGGTTCTAATATAGTATTGGTTCAGAATTAGTTCTGAAGGTAGTTAATGTTTTTGGTTCGAGTGAAAAGTAATTGAATTTATTTATAATTTTAGTTAAGCGACAATGCGGCATTTTTAGTATTCTGTTAAAAACATGTGACACAATTTTTGAGTAATATTAAATATTTCTTGATACACTTACTCTTTTGTTTACCTCTTCCATTCAAAAATAAAATATTAAAACAAAAACATATAATAAAAATATACGAAATATAAAGTCAACTTCATTACCGATAACAATCTCTCCGACATAACATTTAAATTGTTTAAATACATTAGCCAAGCATATTCCTTTTGAAAATGAAATCAAACATTTAACAGATTGATTGTGAGCTGGGATTACTAAATTGCATTACATTATGAAATACCCACGCTGATTTCGAACCGCAGGTTCATAGGAGCGTGCTCTGAGTTGTTCGCATTTTAATAGGCAGCACGAAAATTGTAAAATTACCGGCTTTCGCGTGCGAATTAGTCGCACAAATATTTCGTGGGCGCCACCACACAGATATTTAATAAATACTCAGGTGCGCGTAATTAAACTGTTTATTGTATTTTATGAAAACAATTTGTTGGCGTTTTAACTATTATATAATAGGCACGGAGCTTTCCCATTTCTAGAATAATGTACTTCTACCTACCACGCTTGTCCAAGACGGATTGGCGGGATCCCCAGACTAGGAAAAGGTATCAGCAGGTATAATATATATTTACCTCTTTTAATGCAGGGATTAAACCCACGACCATTGGCTTCGCCTCTGAGATATTACTCACCGGTATATTCGCCTATGAGACAATAATGAACTCTCCTAAAAGTCTTCATAATATAAAGCATCAATTGAAATTGTTAATCCTCCACTTCATTACAAGACAAACTTATCCCAAATAAAGGAAATTATGCTAATCACCAACTTGGAGGCGTATTGGCTGTAAATCTAGGTTTCCCAGTCAGGTAATGCATCTGCTCGTCCATGACACATCATGTCTATCAAATAATGTGTATTTAGCACTTATACATATGTTAATTTATTACTAGGCGGGCAGACTAAAGAAGAAGTAATCGAAACTAATGAACGTCTTCGAGCTGTTCGAATTCGACTTGACGAAAACTACGACACAGCAAAGAAGGCGCTGGTCACCCTCATGGCTCGGTATGGTGAGTCTAAGGCTGAGAGAAATGTGTTCACTAGATATGCCCTGCTAAAAGCTATGATTAAGGTAAGATCTTTAAAAATATATTTTTTATTATTTATTAGCTATATAAAGAATAAATTATACATCTACTATCGGCAATAACAGTTAAATAACGCAATTTTGTCCTATTAATTTAGTTTGCAACATTAATGGGTCGGCTGGAATGGTTGACAAAAACTTTTTGCTGAATGTCGAAATCAGAAAATTCCTTTTTCTTTTTGTCTTCTCCCTTCATCCTACACCTTTTTAAAAGCTTATAACGTGTCTACAGAATACTGCCATTCAAGAATCCATTAGGGGCAGTAATTATGTAGGTAATATTTGTTTGATCTGCTTGTTCGCTTGGTTTTATTTTCTAAAAAATATTTTAACTTTGTGCTCTGTTTTTTAACAACTACTTCCTTTTAAACTTGTTTGCTAACTATTATAAGTATAATAATTTTTCTACGTTGGGTTCAATTATTTTAGAGCCGAGTTCGATACAGCGATATTTGCAATTAAAAAATAATGCATTAGATGAAATATAACTAAAATAGAACTGCAGTGCAAAATATACGATTACAGTACTTCAATCTGCTTTAATATAATGGTACATTGTAAAACACCGCATCTGTTTTAAACGCTAACTATTCGCAAGTTTTATGAATATCTAAGAGAGTATGACAAAGCTGTGCCAGTGGCGCCATCACAAGTAGATCCAGTGCTTAAATTACTCCCGTCTTGCGACTGCTCAATAACGTTAGGGACTAGCACGGCTTTAAATCTTTTTTTCTTCTAAGCGAAACTTTCCAACTAGCGAAGATTGGCAGATAACTCAGTACAACTCACCTCTTCTTTCGCGAGGTGTAGCAGTTCTGGAGGACTCCCTATCCCAGTCCACTACCTGATATTACATAGCGAAGACTTCCTTCTCCGACCAACTTGACTATTGCCTACCTTTACTTTTTCCATATAATCAATTGCAGCAATTTTTACTGTCATACCTCATGTTATGCCTCTTCTCATTCTTCTGTCATATATTATGATATACCTCAGGTAACCAACTTTTCTACCTTCGACGGTCCGCAAAAGTTCACGTTTTTGCTTGACTTGTCGGGGAACCTCGTCATTGGTCACTTTTTGAGTCCAGCTAATAGCGAGCATCCGTCTATATGCCCACAATTCGAAGGCATACATTTTATAAGGTCTTCCTTTGAGCGTCCAAGCCAAGTATAGAAAAATGGGCCACATTTAACAACAAGGCATTGTAACGGCTTCCAATGAACTCACTTTATATGTTGCATTTATTGATATAATGTTGTTCTCTATACAGTAATTGAAAACAGATGTGTTCTTGATTTATTGTTCCATATCTCTCATTATAAGTCCAGTTATGAATAATCGCTGTATTTTAAATCATTCAATGAATTGTCTGTACGGTAATTAAATATAAAGGCCGGTATGACCTTTTAAAGACTTTTAGAGGCCTATGTCCAGCAGTGGACTACCGCAGGCTGATATTGATTGATATTGATGACCTTTTAAAAGAGACACAGTTCTTTTGAATTACTTAATACTAAGTATACTTACTTACTACGTACTAATATTTGTCTTTACGAGGACGACCTTACTGGCTCACTGGCGCTTCAGGAGTCAATGGTCGGGGATTCGATTTGATCAGCATACATATATGTACATATGTATGGCCTACAAGTACATATTTTTTCCCAGACTTGGTTAGAAATTCCTATAAATTTACTAATTGCCATCAGATCTTGCGTATGCCCTCCCCATGTGCTTGGATGACCAAATTAGTGTGGGTTTGTGTGTGTACCGTTCATGACTGTATTGGAATGACAACTAATGGAGAAAAGTTCGTGGTAATAGAGAGATTATTAATATTAAAATTTTATTTCTCACGCTTTCTTTTTGGGTGTTACTAGATTTCCTTTTTTATATGCTATTGTGTGGTCATTTTTGGGTTAAAGTCTCCTTCATCTTTAACCTTTTTTCTCTGTCTAGGGCTTGGCTAATCCAGTTTTCCCTACCGTTTCTACGATGTCGTCTGCCCATTTTTCCTTTGTCTTCCTACACTCCTTTTCCTTATTGGACCCGGCCATTTTGTTATCTTGCAGGTCCATCAATTGTCCCTACATCTCGCAAAAATCTCCCATTTCCATTGTTAGGCAATAATCGAGAGCCTCTTTTATTTTCGTTTTTTTTCGAAAGTGACGTCACAGAAAATCGAGAGATATCGGGAGGCAAATCACATCTGCCCTCTAAAAGTCACTTAGAGATCGCGAAGAAAGATCGCAACCGCTCTGTCAAAAGCGTAATGAATAAGGAAATATTTTTATAATTTATTTACAAATCGCTTGTCAATGACATTCAGGTCATTCATTTCCCAAATTGTTTCCATTGGGACTCACAAAATAGTACTACGACATATTCGACACGACGAGACTCAACCTAAGTAGATTGTTGTAAAGCACGTAGTTAGAAAAGTGACTAATTCGACACGAAAATTCATAAAACATATTACGACATTTCACTTGAACCTACGTGCTGGGATTTGTCTACGTATAAGAAACTTTGAACGAGTCATTGTAGCGAAAAAGGGAAAAACATTAAGCTTAAAAAATACAAATTACTTACTTGGCATGACATGGGGACATTCAAGAGAAGAACGTACGTGTTCGTTAAAGGCCAGTACAGCATCTATGACGCTGCGTTCTCTGGCGTTGCGAATGTTTATGGGCGGCGGTGATCGCTTACCACCAGGTGACCTGCATGCTCGTTTACCCACTCTGCGATAAAATAAAATATACTTTCTAATGCTCTCATTTCCACCGCATTCAGTCTGCTTTCATGACTCTTCTGCCAAACCCAACTTTCACTACCGTACCTCGGAGTCAGAACAAACAAGCCAATCCAAGCCAATGAACCATCAATCGGGCCGTTTTAGGCACATTCTGACTTTTCATAATGGAGTGCAGAATATTATATTGATATGAAGTGCTACATACAAAATAATACATAAGTAATGTGATATGTAAGTATGAATATGAGATGGTGTTATTTGGCTGAGTGCCTTGGGTTTGGGAGTGAGTCTTAAAAACAATCTGCAATCCTCAATCCTCCCACCAAATTTAAGAGTTTGAGAACACAACGTTTATAACTGGTGAGAGAGGCCATAATGCGGTAAATTGCAATCAGCATGTTAACAAAAAATATGCACGTTAACGATTTTACGTTAGGTCTCAATGGGCAGTTTTAAAAAGAAAATACCACATTTTCTTTTTAAAACAACCTTTTCAGACGTCCGTAGTTAGTTGAGTAAAGCAATAAAATGAATTAGCGAACGTAGCGAGAAAAACACTAGATTTGTCATACCGGTCACGTAACGCCTTCGGATAGGCTGGTTACTTTGCGGAGTTCCCAGGTTAACGTAGCCTTTATGTGTTTCGAATAAATAAGACAGTAGAAAAATTTTCTTCGAAATCCAAAGATTTTATTTCTTAACTATCTGTTGTACTTGGCGTTCTCCGAGTTACTTTCATTTTACAATGGGGATATAATTTATAATAAATTGAACAGACCGGGGATTATCAATATTGCTATCGAATACAAACGATGCAACGTTCATGACGTGGGTGTTGGCCTTCACACAAGAGTTAAAAATAACTGTTCGATTTTTCATCGCCTAATTGATAACCGATACGCGAGCAATACAAGAGGCGACTGGAGGATGAACATATTAACATTCATTTTTATAACATTTCTTCTCGAAAAACAGTTTCAAGTATAATTTATTAAGCTTGATTTTAAGTATTTTCAAAAATAAAATAGAAAAATGAATGGACACGCAGAGAGCGTTTCTAATCACAAAGCAGTGGGGGAAAACAATGACATAGATTTAAATATATTCGCTATCGCAATTTGGCAATATGTGTAGATCGCTATTCCTATACTGCTTTCATCATCATCGAAAGCCAGCTGCTTTCCACTCACTTAAGACACAACGCCTAGCTTGATCGTTGGCTCACGTCCAGTTTCTGCCGTCCCGTTCATTTGCGCAAAATGTAATTCCATTTGGTATTTGATGTGCCCAAAATACCATCTCCGTTACAGAATTCATCCTTCAACAGTTGACGGTTTTCCGACAAACGTGATCACCAATAAACAAACCAAAGTGGCATTGAGCCACTTTGGTTTGTTTACTCGGAAAGATGTCTGTAAATTTTATTCTCCATCGAATTTTTTCGTTTCAAATCATATCTTCTAGAGAAAGTCTATGCACAGACCGCTTCATAGATTCCTGAGTGAATTTAAGCTTGATTTGCTTACTATGTAAACTCACGATACAAAGACTGTAAAGACTTAACCAGTGCATCATTCGTGCCGACATTGACATTGTAATTGCTTATTCGGATAAATCAATGAGTAATAGATATGCAGCAAATACTACATAAATAATGACTTTATCAGTTAAGCAATGCAGTGATAAATGGTAAGACATTTGCACTGTCATTTATTACTATCCATGATAATACTATAAACCGTAATAAATTTCTTATTTATATTACGGTTATAGTATTAAACCGTAAAATAAATAAATTTCTTAAAGATGTTAGTCATCTAGTTTTCCTAGTGGTAGAGCCACGCTGCAGACGAATACTTTGTCAAGAATGGCATATTATTTGTTTGTAGCATGAATGGGCCGGCTCGCCCGGGGAAGTACCACACTCCCGCAGAAAACCGGCGTCTGAGTGGTAGCTTAGCTACCGCGCTTCGTACGGTGAGCGATCTGAGTTCCGGAGGCCCAACACCCTCCTCTTCCCACTCCCACTCCCACTCCCATAATTTCTCTTTCCTTTAACGTCGGCAACGCTTCCGCACTGCCTATGGCGTTGCAGATGTCTATGGGCGGCGTTTGTTGCTTTCCATCAGGTGACACGCTTGCTCGTTTGCCTTCCTATGCCATAAAAAAAATCTAACGTCTTTAGGAAATTTTCATTGCCGGAAATGACGCAGCAAGATCAGTATATTATTACTTTTTGATATTGAGTGGTGCTTGATTATTTATATATCTTAAATATATTATATTTCCATGAAACTTTGGTTAGTTGTCGTTTACACAATCACCAAGGTTTTCAAATCAATACAAGTAACTTACAATAGGTAGAACAGAATATCTTACCTATTTTAAAGGTATTTTCTATACTTTGAGTAGCATTGAAACTACTGCTGAATAACGCCTAGTATAAAACATTTCAGAATCATAACTAGTTTAGATATTTCCGATCATTACTATACAAATAGTAAGTAATCATAGTTTTCCCTAAAGGAAATATTTTAAATGTTATTAATATTTAAAATGTTTCGACGCAGTAATATTCTTATTAAGAAGACGCAGTACTAGTTTTTTTTATTCTCTAGAATTTCACGATCAGCGAGTTGGTAGGAATGCGTCGAAGGTCGACTAGTTCCCTTTAAGTTCATAGCCTTAAAAGGTAACATATGTATCTTTTGAAGATGCGAAGAACATTGAATGTCAATCAATTTATGTTAAAAGTTTAAAATACTGATGTTCAATAATCCAGTATCCTTGCTTTTAGTATTACTTCCATTGTAACTTATCAAAGAAAGTGACAGCATGACAACAACAGCCCAGAGATGAGAACTGTATTCCATGTGCGGCCTGAAAAATTCTTGTGCCTTATAAAATTGGAGGCGGCGTGAAATACTGTCTCGCCCTGCCGAGTACACCTAGCTTCTTAGACGCCAGTGTAGCCTTGTTTTCCAGGTGGCTGTAATAATAATACATAGTAATATAAGTTAAAGCTTATAAAGTTTTCAAAGGACGCACTTTACGCGAATTTCACCTATCAGTTTCTTTTAACAATAAACATTAAAAAACAAGAAATATTGTCAAACTTCCTATTACCATTACCTAGTAGTACCTTTATATTAGGGAATTAAAACAATTTTTTGTTTTATTTAAAATTATTTTAAGTTTTCGGAAAGTATTTTGTACTGAGAAAATCCTATAAAAAGTCAGAAAAATGCAATTTCCAAATCATCGTTTATTCCATAAAATAGACTATTAGATAATAGATTTTTAAATTCTGGGTGTAGGTTTCGTTCGTTTCAAGTTGCATTGTAAGAGTCTAACATATTTATATGTATTTATCTATCTATTTAAGCGAACTAAACACTAATAAATACACTAATTGCCTTCATTTAGTATATTATATCCATATAATATCAAACTGAAGATCGAAAAGTATAATGTACGAACGATATTACAATTATCGTTCGTATTACATCGAAAATTTGTCTGAATTCACCGTTATTGTACAAAAAATATATGTATAATACTATGACTGTTCAAGTTGACCCACTCACTATCTTGTTTAGTAGTGATCGAGTACGGTGTGTTTTTCTTGAGCCGTCTTTCCAGGAAAGTCGTCGTTCACATGGTAGTGCCATGTGAAATCTGTTACCTCTAGCGGTATTTCCGAACCGATATAACATTGAAACATTGGAAAAAAAACCTACACATTTCTTAAAGGCCAGTCACGCTTTATATATACATATATTTTTTATCCAATAACGGTGAATTCAGATAAAAATTCGGTATATATATATATATATATATATATATATATATATATATATATATATATACTCAGTGGTCGTGGGTTCGATCCCCGCATCTGAATAAATATATGTATGAACTATAAGATTTGAGACTGGTAACCCCGCAAATCTGCATTGGACGAAGGTGGTGAGTTGACGTCTATTCCTCGAGAAATGGAGAGGCCCGTGTGCAGCAGTGGGACATATATAGACTGTTAAAAAAAATGATTTATTTATTTTTGTTTATTGATATTTAAAGTGACACATTTATTTATATTGTGATTTATATTTTCGATCAGTAACGACTAATAAAAAGAATTTAAAGTAAAAGTTTCATTTTATTTATGACATTTTAATATAAAAGTAAATAATTTAGCTGTTAAAACTTTAGCAAATGAGTAATTTTAGCTAAACCTTCTGCCAATTATTTTTCTCTAGTCACTATAAATTCTCATGGCACGAATCTGTCCCAATTGGATTTATTGTATATCCCTATCACTTTTATATTGGGCAAAGTCTTTGTAAGCCGATTCTGTTCGACTTTAGTTCGTTACCCGTCTTCTCTAAAAGACAGATTGTATTTATATTTCTCTCTAAAATGCAAATATTTCGTATTTATTACACATAGAAAATAAAATGAGTTTTCATAATATATTTTGAAAAATATTTTATTTCATCAAAAAAATAATGTTTATTAATATTTTTTTATTTAACAAGGTAATTATTATAATACAGATACATTTGATTTTTTAATTTTGTTAATAATATTTGAGATTTCTCTTCAGAAATACCATTTCTAAATTTAAATCCTAGTCCATACGATAATTTGATTGACAAACCATCTATTATAATTATTCCAGAATTTATTAATAAATAACATTTACATACATATGCATCTTTAAAATATCTTTCAAATCGTTTTTCATATCTGTAATGAAATAAAAATCTGGTTTTAAGGAAGGTGTAGGCATAATTTCTGCAGGTTGCAATCAATTATGTGTTTGGAAATACCACTAAAATACATTTAACAGAATATTGACGCACGCCAAAAGTTTTAGACGCACAAAAAAAATGCAGAGAATCGAACCGTCATCGATCGCCACTCATCAGTATGTGAACCGACTTTCAACTTGTACAGTCATATCAAATATATTTTTGGCTAATAATGGTACATTCAGATAAGAGTTTAATACTTTTTGATCTATGATTTGACATGTTATGTATGTACTATATATATAATATAACAAAAAAATAGCAGCAAAAGTGGAAATAAATAAGAAGAAGTAGTTATTAGTTATAGTAAATTATTATGTATAGGTTCGTCTTTGTTTAAATATGTAGTAAATGCATGTAAATGTGTTCGACTATAACAAAGCAAAGTGGAGTGCTTACGTTTGCAAGAAAAGGTAGCCACCCTCAAAGCTCAGAAGTTCATTGCAACGAATTATCCACCTACAGCGCTGATTTTCATCTAGAGCCAGAAGTTATGTTAAAAACGTCGAAAACATCATTATATATATATATATATATATATATATATATATATATATATATATATATATATATATATATATATATATATATATATATATATATATATATATATAAGAAAATATGAAATAATTCTTCTTATTTCATATTTTTTATGAAAAGAAATAGAAAATTAAAAACTAGAGTACCATTGCGTTAATTAAGAATATTAAGAAGGTTAATTAAGAAGGTGCAAACGGCGCAAGGCGACTACTCTGCAGAGATAGCGGAAAATATTAACAAACTTTTCTGTCGCAATAAAACTTTAATTTATAAAAAATCTTCTTTTGCGAGCTTCATTATAATATGTTAAAACGTTTTTACCGAATTTAAAAAGATACATCAACAATTTCCAAAAAAATATTTTCAAAAGATCTTAAATGAAATTTTCTTTATTACCTCTGTTACTAATTAAATATTATATATAGAATATGATATATTTATATCTTTTATTTCGTCGTCCCATCTTTTGTATTATAATACAAAAGATGGCACGACGAAATAAAAGAAATAGCGGGAAAATTTCGGATGAGGAAAACCAGGGATAGGAGTCAATGGAAAATGTTGGAAGAGGTCTTTGACACTAGACAAACAGATAACAAGAATGACGGTGTATAACAGTATTTTAGTTTATTATGTATTTATCTGAATAAAAGCTTATATTATATTATTATATTTATATCTTAATATAAATGTGAAGAATGTCGTACGTTCACCACCCGTCACGTCCTGATTCTTACGAGAGCGAGAAGCGTATATCTTTAAACAATACAGCAGCAACAGTCCTCTATTTGATTTTTGCCGTCCTCAGAAATGTGGAATGTCGATGTAATGCCCACGATTTACAGGAGAATTTGGGATCATAGATTGGTTTTCATTACTCAGTAGACAGACACATCCATCTACTAGTACTTTTCCCATAATACTCAGTCTCTGATAGTTTTCACAAGCTAAATGCCACCAGAGTTGGGCAACACTAAGGGCTATGTCAGTGACTCCGGAACTGCGGCAGATTTCTTCATCTTCATCAAATTTACTTGCCCTTTTCGATCTATTATATGAAGCTGTGAACACTCCATGGGAGTAAGTACTATTAAAACACAGTAACGTCCAAAAATAAATTTCCGATGTCGTAGCCTCCTCTTGTTGGTTATAATTAGTATTATGATGAATTAACTAACAAAGTTGTGTACATTCAAGAATATAATAATATTTTTAATTGTATACAATTAACACACACATACACCATCTGATATAAGCTGTTCTGTGGAAATCGTCATTCCCCATTTATTTAATTACTTTGGCTATTATTTAATTAATTCGTCAATATTACATACTTTAAAGAAACGTTACTTACACATATCATATAATATAATGAAATAACAACTACTCCCCGCACGAGATTGGGAATCCAGTTCCAAAACGGGTACACGCGCGCTATTCGCAATCAATCCTGAAGTGGACATGCTTTCATTGGACCGACGCCAGCCTCACTCGACAAAGAGACTTTTTGCTCTCACACCGCTTTCTCTCGCAAAAGAAATGTTTGCCGTTATTTTCAAAGCTACATCTGGGAGCGAAATTTCTCTTTTTGTGATTGTCATTTTCCTTCCGTTTACCTTTAACACATTGACAAGATTCTTGATTCTTATTGAATTAATATAAAACTTTTTAACTTGATCAAGTTTAATAAAACTGTGATTTAGGAAGATTGTTACTTTAAATAAATAATTATCGGCAATAATTATAATATTATTTTATAGGTTTTAATTACAAGTCAAAAGTATGTTTAATGAAAAAAAAAAAGAAATTTCGTTACTTATCTACTTTCTCTAATGAAAAATATTTCATTCGATTGTTCATTTATCTTACCTATGTCTTCGTCAACCCCCATCCACAGGAGTAACAGTGCACCGCTACATATTAGTCTCACTCAACAATGAGAAGTGATATTGTAATCCCCACGCTTAATGGGCGGATGGGAGCCTTTATTCGGGCGCTGCTCCCATTTATGCCCTATTCTATGCCGGACCATACAGAACCTTGCGCCTTTGACTACATCTTGATGCCACAAGTTACAACTACATTTGTACGTGTCATATCTTCCTAATAAACATAAAACTGTCCAATATAATCCACTGATTTTGCTATTAACATATTAGAATAAAGAAATTAAAGGAGAGAAATGTAGCAGTTTCTTTATTTTATTTTTCAATACATATGCGTTCGGATACATGTCCTATTATACAATGTCGTTAATCGAAGTTATACACAACTTTAACGTAACAAGCGAAGTTGGAGACAGAGTGTGTTCCCTGCACCGGCGTCAGTTATACAAGTTGACGGATAACACTGTTATTAATGGAGTCAGGCGTTACTTTGCGGAAAATCCATCACCATATGGACAGTCAAAAGTTTTACTTAGCTAAGATCCGCGACAAGCAAAACAATAACAGAAAATTAATAATGTGTGTTTTTCCGTTGGGTTTAGTGGATTATTTGGAACTTTAAACCAAAAACTTACCGAAAATCGGCCATCAACTCTCCACCCACCAACCACTATACACAACGCCAAACACAACAGGAACTATTCCTCGTCTAAGCGAGAATAAACAAGTGGCTAGTCTGACTTATATAGGTCCTATCTCGGACAAAATTGCGAAAACCCTAAACAACAAAGGGATCCGAGTGGCGTTCAGAACGGATAATGCAGTAAAAAACATTTTTAATGTTAAAGATAAGGTGGACCGACAACTTAGATCAGGTGTCTACAAACTTATCTGTAGTGAATGTAACGCAGTTTATATTGGTCAAACTGGCCGTAGCTTTAAGACTCGATATAGTGAACATATAGCCGCATTTAGAAACAAACATCCCGATAAGTCCCATTTTGCTAACCATCTGCTAACCTGTGGGCACTCTCTGTCCGACAATCATTCGCCAAATATTTTACACATGTGTAAAAAGGGTTTGAGACTGGGTGTATTGGAGCAGCTGGAGATCTTAAAGAACAAGAAAAGTTCGTCCCAGATACTGAACGATCAAATAAATATTGTAAATTCCCCTCTTTTGAATATATTCTCTTAAAAAAGTGTGAAATTCGTTTAATACAATAAAATGAATTGTCATATTTACTAAATAATAAGTGGTGACGTAAGTTTTGACACACCTGTATCGCCCACGTGTTGTTTTCTTACATTGTGGGTGGGGGTTTGTTTATATAAGGCGCCCGTTGTAATGGCGGGTCACTTTTCGGTTGTCTTCCGTAGAGTCTACTATACCTGAAGATGCCTCGTGTTGGGGCGAAACACGTGTCGTGTACAAGATGGAAAAGTGATAGTGTGTGTTTGGCGTTGTGTATAGTGGTTGGTGGGTGGAGAGTTGATGGCCGATTTTCGGTAAGTTTTTGGTTTAAAGTTCCAAATAATCCACTAAACCCAACGGAAAAACACACATTATTAATTTTCTGTTATTGTTTTGCTTGTCGCGGATCTTAGCTAAGTAAAACTTTTGACTGTCCATATAGGATAACACTGTGTTAAACATATGTAATTAATTTCTGTAAAGTTGCATGACACTTGTTGTTACAACTCACATTCACTAACCTCAGAACACATTAGATAATATTATAAATAAATTACATTTTAAAATTCTCACATTTCACAGAATTCTTTCATAACCATACACTTTTCACTCAACAATATCATAAACGTAGCAAGGGGTTAATATCGTTAGCTAAAATTATGTATATAAATAAATACCTATATAATTTATCACGTAATATTTCATGCCTCTAAGTAATTTACAAGAAAGTTATATTACTGCGAGCAGGAAAACTTTTTATCGGTTAATCCCAGGGCTGTAACAGGGATAACTTTTCTAGTTTGCAAATACTCACAAGCCGGCAGCTGTTTGAGAACTATAAGAACGATAAAAAACACTATTAAATGTAATTTAATTTTTATCTTTCACCAAGTACAATCTCATAACTTTTTTTGTTACAAAATTGACTTTTTACGTATATAGTATATAACCTTATTAAGTTAAATATTTTAAAGAAAGTGGTTATACATTATGATGAAACATTTGAGAGACAAGTGACAAATTATTTAAGTATTTTATGATAACTTATGCTAAGTTTTAATGGGCTACATATTTCGTTGTATATATTTATTTAAGATATTAGTCAAGAGAAAAAAGTGAAGCAAATGAAAATTCAAAGTACCTTTAACGTTGCTACAATCAACCTAAATATCCCAGGGTTATAAACTGGGTCATTGCATAATCAAATGCAATTAGTATATCTATGTAAGATTTTTCCTCTCATCTACTATATAGACGACATTATACGTATTTGATGTAAGTAAAAAATGACGTATTTTGGTTTTATACACTATTTGAATAAGATAAAAAATTGTGTCGAATGGTATCAGTTGTTTTTTAAATTTTTTAATTCTTTTAAAAAATCGACAGAGGCCATTTGTTTTCTGTTGTATAAAAGTAAAAAACATCATTTGCTACTTACAGCAAATACAATGTTTGTCGTCGATATGTAATAGTTGAACTTTACATAAAAACTAAAGTTGATTGTGTTTTAACGACAACAAGAAGCGTGTGATCATTTTGAAAAATGAGCCCTTAATACGCAACGGTCGTGACACATTGTGCTGGAAATATTTAAACCATAAATTAAAACTAAAGGTTAAATAACATTATTATAACAAAAAGGACACGTGCATTTACATAGAATGAAGTCACTATTATGCAGTTTCTAAGTAATCCTTAGAACATTGGAACGTTGATGTATAAACTTTCAAATAATTAAATAATTTAGTTGTATATAATTTATTAACTCATGCATATTGTTATTATTAAATAGAAATAAATTTCAATTGTCATTGTCAATTCAATCATAATAGTCTCTCAATCTACATACATTGATAAGGCTATGGAATCTTCCTGAGCAAGTCAGTATGACTTTTTCCATTTACTATTTCCATAACTATAACCTTTGATATAACACAAACTGGAGATGTAATTATAGATATAACACAAATGCATTATGCTAAAATCTTTTCTATTGCTGTTTGTCATTGACTCATTACATTTTCTTTTTTGTAACTGAACCATTGTTGACTGAGTCATTTTCACTAACTTTTAGTCTTTTACAAACTTCAAATTTAAAGTGTCTGCCATTACTTCGAATTTTAATATTTTGTGGTTCTGTTTTTTCTTTAATACATTTAAATAGTTGCTTTATAATGTTAATACACATTTCTGTACAATTTTATGAGTAATTAATTTTAAAATCAAGTGTCATAACAAAAAAGTTCCAAAAATTTAAAACTTGATGTGATAATATAGGAAAATTCTTTCACTTATAGTCGACGTTCTGTGAGGTATGGTACTCCCCGGATCTAGCCGACCTATTTATATATGGTTCTATCCCTATTGATAATACAATAACAATACCAATATTCTAAATTATAGCCATTTTCTAATTTTTTTATATTTCAAAACTTTTTCATTTTTTTCCAGGATGTGATCCGTCTAGAGACCCAGTACTGGTCTCTGGTGGAAATCCCTAAGCAGGAAAAGGCCGAAACTGTTCCAGCATTTGTTCTTCGAGCATGTGCTATCATGGAAAAAACACAAAAATCCGGAGAAGGCGTCAAAACATCTTCTAAGTTAGCCGAGGAAGCAGCAGATCGAAAGGAACGAATAGAAAGACTAAACGGTAATTAGTTACTACTTTGTTATTACAATTTGGCCAAATTTATCCAATTTTATACGGAGGAATTTCGGTAATTGACCGTTTTTGTGCAAGCCTGCCTAACTCTTAAGTTTTTTTAGTAGATTATAATATAACGCTAATATAGTATTACGTCCCAAATAACTTAGTCAAAAGTCGTTTTCAAAAGCATTTTTGTGTTTTCTCAACCCAGGTTTTTGGGTTTGATTCCCTTATCAGGATACATATTTGTATGGGCTACAGGTGTTCAGTCTAATTATGACTGTGTACGAGTTCTAAGTCTGGAAATTTACTTGTATAATGGTATTGAAGACATAGGGAATCCTTATGTAATCTATTACTCATTATTTGTAGGAAAATTTAATACCAATAAACTGATACTAGTTTCCTTGCTTCCGCTTAAAATACTGAACCATTGTACGATATTCACTCGTCGTAATGAATTCTATTGTAATACAAATTGGAATTTGATTCCCAAAACGAAATTAAAGGGAGCGATCGCCTCATGGGCCCGTTCTAAGCTCCCATTAAGCACAAACAATAAAATAAGCCTCTATGCAGTAAGTGGAAACGAAGCTTTATATACATACAGCCTGCGTTCAGCCTAACTTGGAAGAGAAATTCGTATTATGTCATAAAATCGGTTTAAATTGTTGACACATGTACAAGTACCATGGTGTAAAATAAAATAACTCGATTCGTTATAGAGTATCGATTTTTTCTTCATCATGTGAACTTTGAAGCCTATTTTAAATAGCAAATGAATTTTAAAAGACATAAATGTATTATATTTTACGGTCTGATCTTGCGGTCCTCATTAGAGTTTATAATTATAAATGTGAACTATGAATATAAAGCAAAAGCATCATAATTTCCCCTAATTCAATAATAAATAAATACTTTTTAATTTACATTTTCACATTTCAGATATGACAACATCACAAATAGAAGCAGAAAACACACAAATGACTAACGACTTGTACCGTCTGTTGAAAAAATATACAGGTTTAAGAAATCTTATTAGAGAATTGAAGGTTTGTGAGTTTTATATTTTATTATATATATACAATATGTTTAATATGGATACCACAAATATCATGGATACGATGTATCTATTTTAAAAATAATATTAATTTTCATGCCATTATCGTCGTACATCGCATTTAAATATAAAATATTTTGTTTCTATTTATTTATAGTTTTTGATAAGAACAGCGTGGATTGATGATTAGAATTTTTATAGGGGACAAAAATCCAGTTTCATGTAGGTAAATATAAGTATCACATACGGTCATAGTGTATAGGTAAAATTTTTATGTAAACCACAAAAGCGACTTTAGCCACTATTATAATTAACTTTATTAATATAAACTCCTTTGCAAACGGGCACCTTACAGTCATTGGCTTTTCTATATATAATATCAATATTTTTAGTATGTCGTTTGCTTTGAAGACTAGAAATGTAGTTTTAACACTTAAATCCTAGAATCGGTGTTTTAGTCAATGTAAACAGAAATCCATGTGAAAATAGACATTTTTATGGGTTATCAAATTAAGCTACGAGTATTTGAATAGTAATTTAATAAAAAAGACATAAAATAATTAATGATGAGTATGACCTCCCCTTGCAGCAATTACGGCATGTAATCGTCTAGGCATGCTTTCCACCAGGCTTTTGATGGTGTCCTATGGAATGTGGTCCCACTCAGCCGAGATCACATGTTTAAGCTCCCTGATGTTTTGTGGAGATGTTTGGACCGATCGTACTCGGCTTTTTAAGAGGTCCCAGACGTGCTCAATGGGGTTAAGGTCGGGGCTCCGCGCTGGCCAGTCTAAACGACGAATACCGACCTCTTGCATATAAGCATCTACGTCGCCAGAACAGTGGGCCCGAGCATTATTTTCCATGTAAATGTCAACTTCACCAATTACAGTCAGTGCAGGTTGTTTATGGTGATAAAGGATTTCTGTTATGTAGCTTTTCGCATTTACTGAACCATTTTCAATGGATACTATCTCTTTACGATAGTTGGAAGTTGCGCCCGCCCAAACCATAACAGATCCTCCACCATAAGGGGTGATTTCTTCAAAACACACGTCAGCACAGCAGCAGCACAGCAACGTGGTTGTCGACTGCATATAACAGCCGCTAAAAGCCTCCTCCTCACAGTGCGTAGGCGTAGTTGTGATCATCGCATCTCTTCAAGGTTTCTTTTGAGGCCTAACTGCATTTGCGTTTCCTCAGCGCCTGAGTTACTAAAAACAGTCGTTTCGTGGTTCTTTTTTCCCAGAACCTTGTCTTCTCTGAATGGAACTTGTCTCTTGGTATCGAGTCCAGGTTTTTTCCACGGTTAAAGATGTAACATTGACTACACCTCTTTCCCAGCAGCGCTATAATTTTAGTAGCTCTTATTGCTTTTTCTGCCATTACAAGAAACAAAGATATCTGTTTTAAGTCACAATAAAGCAGGATTATGCGACAAACATAAATTAATCTAATAAAAAAATAAGTTAGTTTTAGTTGCCTGATAACCTTCTAACAACAAACCCGCGAAAAGTAAGTAAAAAGTCACAAACTAAAAAAAGTATTATTTTTTTTAAAAAACAAAAGCTTCATATTTTTATTAACCTTTTTTTCATACCCAGACTCTTTATTATGTGCCAGTAACATAGTTTGGCTATTAAAACCTCTTTAGAACTAAATTATTACCAATAATGTAGAAAAATCAAAACCGCTCGTTTTTTTTTGCAAAGGAGTGTATAATTGAAATATTTGCATAAATTAGCATAATGGATCATTGAAGCTTTGTATTAACATAATATTGTATTGTATTGACATCAGACGCAATAAATAACTCACTGTATTTTCTCGGTATTAGATCGCCTAGATTAATCCACTCAATTATTGCTATTTAAATAGCGTGACTTCATCGCTTTTGAATTTCAGGTGTGTTTATTCGAAATGAAAATATATTTGTTATCCTTTTACACACCTTAAGACATTTCTTATTAAAATCTTATATTTTACAGTTAAATACTTCCTACGCCTTTTGATCGAGTACTAAACCAAAGGCTTCTGGAGTAATTAAAGTTGGTAATGAAACTAATTTGTCTATTTTTACAGTCGGAGTATGTCAGCTCTAAAGTTTACCCCATGTTCCCGAGATACACAATGCTCAAGGACATGATCAAGGACATTATGCATGATCCCGACTACATGGAGGTTTGCCATGAAGTGGACCCATAGCGCGGAGTGCGCAAATAAATAAGGAGCTCTTTCACCGACCGGAGACGGTCGAGTCGTCGCTAGCTGCGAGTCTGAGTGAACTCAAAGACGTAGATACGGTTCATTCTAGGGTTCATACAATTGCAATAGTTCTGTCATATACGGATGACCTAATAAAAATGAGTTGGTCGGACCCATCTTTCTATAACTCCTATTTACGTCTTTTATGGAACCTGATTGCAAATGATCTACTTAAAATTGATCGGTTTAAAACGCTTGAGCTATAAATAATTGCGTACTTTTCTGAGTTTACGCTCAGCGTCAGCTTGTATAGGTGGCTACAAATTTTATACTACTCAGAAATAATTTACTCTGTAGAAAAATGTTTTTTTTTTATTCATATAAAAATATCTCGTTATAATAAATTTCTCAAGATAAATACTGTTAACTTTTTTTTTAAATAATCTTCTGAAAATTAGTGTACTTTAACTATAATATTTAATGTCAAGACAATTGGTATTATAAACTTCAAAGAAATTTTCTGGATCAGATCTTTACTATCAATGTGGATGAAAAATCAAAAACTGGTTCGCTTAGATCAACGAAAATCAATAAGAAAAATAATACTATGTCTATAAACTATTCACATATATGTATGTATATACGTATATATGCAACAGAGTATCATTTTACTTATTGATTTGTGCGGATCTTTTATAATAATTGAAATTTTATACTTTCCATCTGAATAACATTTTTCCGAAAAGTAAAGGACATAAAAAAATAATTGAAATATAACATGTAGTGCTTTTTAAGGTGAGTAGAATTTGTAAAGATAGAACAAATACATAGTGAATGCTGTTTTATTTTTTCAATACTGGTTAGTTTAGAGTAGCCGCGTATTTAAGCTGTGGTAAAAGTAGTGATCGATTTCATTGCAACTTGTTGCTTAGGTGTGTTATAAATAGAGGATTGTTGAATTCATTCGTAGTGTTGAAGTGGTAGCTAGCGACGCTAAAGTGGACGAGTACTTGTTTATTTTGCGAGAAATTGGACTGTTTAGTATCCTAGTTGTGACTCTTTTCTTAATTAGTCTTTTGTGACATTTTTAATTATGTCTGTGATTGTGAAATAGCTGTATAATACTTTAGTAGAAAAATTATTGTTAATGTTGTCGTTCTGAATAGCTTACATACCTAATGTAACTAATATATATAGCTCAATTATATTATAAAGGTATAAAAGTAGCTTAAATTATCCCCGCTTTTATGGTAAATGTCGTTTTTTATTTGTTTGGAAACAATTCAAATTAGCTAATGTTTTAAATTCAATGTTTAAACCAAAAATTTGTTGACTAATTAAAATTTAGTTTATATTCGTTCAGTAAAGCAAATAAGATTGGATTCAGTAAAATCAGGGATTATTTTCTTTCCCGCAGGCCGAAGGTTACAATTTAAATTGCCGCATCAGAACAAATATAGGCTACTTATGTTTGTCTCGGGTCTAAATACATCATACGTTTGATTTGTACGTTATAATTGCGCTCTGAGAAAGGAGGAAAAGGAAGGAAGGAAAATAGGATTCAAGTTTCATCCCCACCATCTTGATGAGTGGCGATCTACTACGATGCGCTTCTCTCGAAAGTTCTTTCCACGCACCACCACTCTGTGGAACCAGCTACCTTCGACGGTCTTTCCGAACCGATACGACATTGGCACCTTCAAAAAACAACCTACACATACTTAAAAGGCCGGCAACGCTTCCGCGACATGAGCGGTGTCGCGGTTTTCTGAGAACAGCGTCGATTTCTTTCCATCAGGCGGCACGCTTGCTCGTTTGCCCTCCTATCTTATAAAAAAAAATTACTAGTTTTACTTTTCTGAAAAATTCACTTTTAAAATGTACCTGTCACTTTTACTCGTACTTTCAAACAAACCTCGTTCCCATTTTATTTCATACAAATATTATATATAAACACGTGTGCTAGTGAAACGTTTCTATTATATTTTTAAATGAAAGAGTTCGTACTGCTCGATTTTTTAAATTTATAATATTTTTCAATATTGCTTATTAAAAGATAAAAAATGGTATCAATGTTACATAAACTGTCGACAGAAATTTGATATTTTTCGTCAACAAATCCCAAATAGCCATATATGTTTGTAATCAGATTATGTCGTACGTACGTCAATGTTATATTAAGCGATACCAAATTAACATGAGCAGACCTTGCATTGAAATACTATATTTGGAATCTGACAACCTTGATATTTTTTTACAAGTTGTAAACCATAAAATTGTGTACATTTAACATTTCAGTGTTTTATAGATAGGACGTAGTCACATATATCAAGTAAGAACGAAGAAAGTAGACCTTGCTACTATTATCTCTTTATGATTTTTTATCGCTTTCCTAATTTGATTTATTTTACTATATTTTTATCTTAGCCGCTGTCGCTTAATACTTTCGCTGCATTCTACGCTTCAAATTAAAATTGGGCCAAAATTTTGGTAACCAAGGTTGCCAAAAAGCTACTGATCGTTATACGCTTTTAACGCGTATACCTACTGATTTCCAATAGACAATCTTACTTTTTTTTCCAAATAAACTTTTCTACACATAATGTGAGAAGTTTCAGACCTTTCAATAATTACACACCACCACACACTCCTTATATGAGTATGTGCCCGAGCAAGATTTACTAAAACAAACAATACGGAGCGCAAATGCTTTGGCATTTCATTAATAACTCTTTTTACTGTACATGATGTCACCGCAGCTAAACTGACTAAACTAAAACTAAAAGAAGATCAAACAAGTAATATGATATTATACTATAATAATTAGATACGTGCTGGTCGAAATTCGACCGTTATTTATTATTTTTTTTAATTTGTTTTTTCTGCACTCCTCCGTATGATCTTTAACTATTCCATTTCTCAAACTATTAATGTATATGACCTAAACATACTAGAGTAACCAAAACTCAGCTCAGTTTTTATTACCTGTAAACAATATAGATAATTGTGCTTATAATCTAGCTGTCTGTTTAAATGTTACAGTTATAGTATCAATGTATGTGTACAAATAGAAATATTGTATCAAATTATATCTATATACAAATACATATATTATAAATGTATACCGATCAATGTCTTCTCTTCCCTTTCTTGTTGTTGTATTAAAATATAATTTTCAAAATATTTAAATATTAGTATAAGGTTATTTATTATTAAATATATCCCTACTTAAACGTCTTCTTCATATGTATAGAAAAATAAGGCAGGCAACGCTTCCATTATACCTTTGTATATTGTCAATCTTCCTCCCCACCCCGATTCGTTACAATTATTTTATTTTAATGACTTTATATTAAAACCATGTATACTAATTTGAAAAAGCGTATAACTTTTTGTCTTCAATAAAAAAATTTAATAACTATATATATTTATAAACTATATAAATATAAATTTATAAACATGTGCCATTTTTTTAAACTTTAAATTATGTAAATATAAAAAAATTGAATTAAAAATAAATCAATATAATAAATAAACTTATTCATTTATTATTCATGTCAAATTTTCGCTACATGCTGTTAGTTTTTTTTTTATTATACATATTAATTGATCTAATTTATGGTTTCAACGTTATTTTTACTTTTCAAACGACGCCCTTAATTTTTTATCAAAAATGTATTGCATCGACGTACGTATTGAAGATGAAATAACGCGTTTTTATTATAATATTTTTAATTAAATTAATTATTTATTTTTCTTAGTTCGTATCAAGTGATATGCAATTTTCTGGTAGATATGCTTTTGATTATATACACTCGTGTACGTATATCATTAATATGAAAACAATACGTACGGTAATATAAGTGTTAATATAAGTAAACTAATGATCATACTCATCATTCTCGTTGGCATACGTCCGTGTAACATACAATCGTCAATCATTGTTATGATGCGTAAAATTATTATTTT
This sequence comes from Baronia brevicornis, assembly GCA_031353405.1. Classification (NCBI taxonomy): domain Eukaryota; kingdom Metazoa; phylum Arthropoda; class Insecta; order Lepidoptera; family Papilionidae; genus Baronia; species Baronia brevicornis. The sequence continues at coordinate 24,237 of JASFAT010001451.1, forward strand.
TTAAAATTATATATCTTTATAATTAGAATGTATACTTTACTATTTTTTGTCATGTAATGTCCATTTGAAGCATACATATGACAATTTCGTAGTACACTAAGTATTTTAATTAAATACAAATTCACTTTTAAGTTTTACAGAAGAGAGGGTGAAAGTTTTATAGAAATGTACATGGCTGATTTATTTCATTATGAACAACTAAGGTAGCTAATTTATTTTTTAGAAAATAATGTATTAGATTCTATGATAGGAACAAATAAAGTATTAGTTAGAAAAAAAAGTATGTTCAAAAGTATCCTTGGCTTAGTTTTTCTTTATAGAAGTTATTTTTACACGCCATATTTAAATGTAAATAATTAAATATATCATTTTTAAATTAATTAAATTTTAAAGGATCTGATCCTTTCTTTTCGCCACTTCAGATTCATCACAGGAAGCATTTATCTCAGTGAAAACTAAAGTGGTGTATTACAGAACTATGAGGTATATTTGTTATATTTTGCTTTATTTTGTAAAAATGTATTTATCTCTAAAACTTTTTGACATTATCGATAGATTATCCTATTTAGATATTATATTGGTATAATTTAACCTCGTTTTCAGTCAAAGAAAATATTGACAAATCGTTCAATATTTATTACCTATATGAGTGTTTCATAAATATTTAAACAAAATAGGATACGTTATTATAAAGTATGGTTGGCAACTCTATGAACAACCAACAACTATCTCTAAATATAATTCAACGTCGTAGTTCTTTCGTTAAAGTATAATTTGGAAATTACTAACATTTGTAAAGAATACATCAAATTCTAATTGTACTAAGATATAGCTCTTTCATTGTTTATATAATGTATGTCTTATATGCGTGTCTAATATTAAAAATACTGAAAGCAAATAGTGAGGCTAATACAATAGGTTAGGGAAAAAATTGTTAGAAATAAGTTTCTTTTTTTATTAAATCATTATCCAAGAGAAGTACCTATTCAAAATAAAAGTTATACACATTTCGTGAAAGATATATATGCTATATCTTTAATAATATATATAAAGGTAATATTTATTTGATTTACGTTTGTATGTAGATTAGAGCAGATGCATTATAAGTAAAATAGTTTACATTTTACAAATATGTAAATTAGCAAGTTATATGAGCATTTTTTATATTATTATGTTTGTTTTCTATGGTTATATTATTTGATATTTAACCTTTTCGATCTCAATATTAATAGATATACGAGTAAGTACTTATATAAATATACTTATATAAAAAAAATTTTGATCGTGAAACATATCTTAAATCTATTAAATGTTTCTTACGTTATGCCCTACCTATAACTATAACATTTTCAATAAATATAAAATACTGCCAATAAATTTTAACACAATCATAAAGTGAGTTTGAAAAATTAATGAAAATAAATTGTACCTAGTCAGTGATATATTTTTGAACATTACGAGTATGAAAAAAATACTAAAAAAGGAATAAAAAACATTACTTCTTTTCACCAATCGTAAAATGAATGCGAAGCGTTAATGAAAATTAATATGTTTTCTTGCTGTGTGAGAAAATATCTTAATTTTCTCTAATCCCAAAATATGAGAAGGAAAGTTAAGGATGTAGCACCTGAAAAGTAATCCTGATATAATGAATCGTTGTTTTGAAACTAGGGCTCATTCTGACAGTTATAATGTTCAAGCTGAGCTTGTTCAAGCGTAAAAAACATTTCTTTAAAATTTTTGGTTGACTCAATATCATTATAAGAATATTAATAAAACATAATCAATATCATTAGATATAAATATCAGTGTATATATATATATATATATATATATATATATATATATATATATATATATATATATATATATATATATATATATATATATATACATACGAGATCTGTTCAAAAATTTTGGAGAATTTTTACAAAAATTATTTATATCTTCATGCATATCTATTTGGTCTCCATCAAATATTATCTCCGTCTCCGTCAGATATTATACACTTGTGCCAACGTTTTTCCCAATCCCCAAACCTTTTCAAAAAATCATTTAAGATCATGTTCAGTTCTCCTTCGATGCATTTATCACGGGTCTCTTTAGTTTGAGGAACAAGAAAAATTCAGAGGGGACCAGATCTGGAGAATACGGTGGCTGCGGCATCATTAGTGTGTTGTTTTTGGCCAAAAATTCGCCAAGAATTTTGGTCGAAATTGAGCAATTTTGTCTTATAGCGGAATCATCGGTAATAATCATCTTCGTCATTCACATCTTCTCAGCTCTCTGAGAACATTTTGTACCATCGATAAACGCTGCTTTGGGCCAAGGTAGCTTCATCATATGCCATAGTCAACATTAGAAATGCGTCGGCGCACTCAATTTTGTTTTTTGTAATGGACAAAAATTGAAGTCCATACAAAACAGTTATCAAAAATTAACTGAAGATTCACTGTCGGCATAAGTAAGGTACATGAGTACCAACATAACGCACCAAAAAATAAACAAAAATCGAATGAATATACGTAACACGCGGAAATTTAAAATTCGCAATACTTTTTGAGCAGACCTCGTAGATGTGGAATTAAAAAACTTTTGACAAATTTGTTGCTATTGAATGTTCAATGTGTTATAGAAATGTATTGGAATGATGGCGCCGATATTTTAGTATACAGAATGCTTTGTAATATAATGTAATAAAATATTTTTTGTGCTAAATTGGTTTTTTTTATATATATATATTTTCACGCCTATTCCTCGCAGGCTGTGGTCTCTGCCAACAGACCACAGAGCTCCATCCGCTACAATTCATCGCAGCGAAACAGTTCTCTATTGGTCGCTTCTCGCCCTCTTGAGAATAAGGACATGACGGGTGGCGAACCACGTCGCCGTCATTTTCAACAAATTAGATATATCAAATTTGTCTTAGTAAATCCCACGAACCGCAAGGAAGGATGGAGGTCAGTCCCAGCAGAGCCCTGCATGCTGAGGTAAGGCATGGTGCCTTACCTCAGCATGCAGTACCCGGGGAGCCCGATCCCGGGACTGTCGGCACGCTTTTATTTTATTAATTAAAATAAAATGGTAAGATTTTTTTAAATCGTCAATAAATAAAAAAATTGCTGTCTTATTCTTTTATTTTTTAAATTAAATAAAGTTAGAAAAATATTTAAAAATAGTTAAAGAAAAATAATATTAATAGAAATATTGTTTGAAAATATAATTGTATTATAATATACTATTCTAGTATAATTGACATTCTTCATACTCCTACTATTATGCTATCGGCATAAAAAAGAATATATTTTACTATTTTTATAAAGTAGGCACTATATAATTATAGTATATTTTATTATTAAATTTACATTTATGTATTCACTTCGAAATTTAACTTAGCAGATACATGAGAACACTTGATCCTTTTTTTTCGTAATTATGAGCGTAGAGTACTGTTATATTACAACGTTATTATAAATCTGCCGCTATATCCCTAAATTATCAAAGTGTCACAAATAATATTTTATTTATTAATTTTATACTTAAGACTGAAATCAACTTTTTTGTAATTATTATCGTAAACATGTCTATTTTTCTAAACAATATTCTTATTAGATAAGTACATAAGCATTCTACAATATATCAGCTAGTTCTTACTATGATGTAGTAGTTATAGTGATGACATATGAAAAGCATATTTCCAAATACATACAATTATTGTTATAGTACATATTCATTTACGGATTACTATTTTGAAAATTTTAAACAAACCTATGCTCTCCACATAATTTCTAAAATTTATAACAAGTTTGTATGAAATTAAATTATATTTTATTACACTTCATTTTATATGAAAGTTTATTGGCTTATAATATTTAATAAATAAAATAAATATACAACTGTGTATGTGTATAATATAGTTTGGAAATTAAAACATGATGGCAAAATAACAATTTAAAAACATCACTAAAAATGAAAAGTATAGGGACTTTATCCCTATATATTTATACATAATATATATTTATATATTAGGGTCTTTATTAGTATCTCAAAATATTTTAGTTAATCTATTTTATTGCCATCTGTTAAATTTTATAAGAATTATTTACTGTCGTTGGATAGAAAGTTTTGACAGTAACAATTGCTGTTCTGAAATGATATTTCACAATATCAATAGAGGTCGCTTAAATAAAGGTAGAATATGTTGCTATAATAAAATTTTAGGTAATAATTAAATTTATTATTTTTAGGTAATAATTGTAGTTAAAGGAATTTAAAAGGAGGAGTATATATATATATATATATATATATATATATATATATATATATATATATATATATATATATATATATATATATATATATATATATATATTCTCGCTTTCTAAAAATAAGCCAACAGTGAACTATTACAATTATTAATAACAATTATAATACATTAAATTACTTTATGAAGGTATCATTTTAATTAATAGGTGGCAAACTATCATAGAATATTTGTTTACTAAAGGCAAAATTACTAATACGGTAATACAATATTTTTTTCTATTAAGTTAAGCAAAAATATTTTAATAAATACCTAGTTACGCGTATGCTTTTATTTTAGTTTTTATTTATAAGTCCATAAAATAGAGCACCCGGCATTGGTGCTCTATTACACACAGAATTTAGAAAAAGCGCAATGTTCCTAGAATATTGTTCATATAAAACAATACTGTTTTCATATCATTATTCACTTAAAAAATTAAAAATTATATATCGTTTAAACACAGAATTATTGTTATGATTATTTTGAAGTATTTTATGGAATACTAAGAATCATACTAACAACAAGGTAAAAGTTGATTAAATATAATGTAAGTAAGTTATAAGTGTTTGATTTACTTTTTAATATATTCTTTTCAAATTTTAATACTAAATTATTTTTCTCCACGTATTACAGTAAATTAAGACGAACATGGCAGCACTGAGCGTTTTGTTTTGGTTATATTTTATCTTATTCACCTATTTCATTCGGCCGGTTAGTGTGGTCGGTTAATGGTGTGTCGCGTTGTGCACATAATGGCGGGATTTCGTCTGTATAAAAAGTTTCAATGAAACTTTTTAACTTTATTTTTATGAACGAAATCTAACACAACGTATATTAAATAATATAAATACTTCAACAAGCACTTAAAGAACCACCATTTAATAAAAGTTTACCGGCAAGGATGTCGGTTAATTCAAAGTGGCGGTTACCTGACGTTTTTTGTGTTGCGTGTTGAATGGATGACGGAATTACGTTTAATTCGCGCCGTGGGAATGGGTGAATAAGTGGTTCGAGTAATCTAGGAACACCTTTCGAGATGCCTTTCGTTCATCGTGCAGTGGAACCAAAGTTTCTTTCCCGGACAAGTTTGCGTGATGAGAATGGAAAACCAAGGGTGACAGATGAGGAGCTCCAAGCTGTGACCAACTGTACTCTTAGCAATGCACTTCGTCAGCTCGCTTCACTTGTGCTGCTGGCTGAGGACATTTTTAGTGATCTTACTTCGCAGCTCCAAGGGATAACCGAACGCTCAAAAGCTGTCCATGCGAAAATCGAAAAAATAAACGAGTTAGTCGAAAAATATGATCCGAAGAAAGTACCAGTCCGTAAGTAATGCTTAGTTAGTTTGAATTTGCTTACGGTACACCTGGAAGTACCAATAGAATTTACAAACATTCACAACCCATAGCGCCCGTACAACCTTTTATTGTAAATTCTTTAAAGCGACGGATTGTTTATTATGTTTTATTCACCTTTATTTGCCTAAATATGATTAACCACTTAAATATAATTAACCTTGACTATACTTACTGTATATATGAAGCAACGCTTACTTAAGATTGCAATATCGATATTTTTTACTATTCAAGAAGTCGAAAACATTGATAGCCATAAGTGATAAGCCCAAACATGTGTTTATTTTCACAGATTAAATATGTTTATTGAATACTTAATGAATATTATCTACAAACATTTTCATCAATTTCAACGAACTAGATCAACATATCACTTCAATTTTGAGTCAGGTCAGTCAAATTAATGGCCAAATCTTTGAATGAAACCAGGATAACGTCGTAATAAAATTGATAGCATTATCTATGCATTGATAAGTCCCCCGCAATTAATACCTATTATTTAATGTTACATCATGTCACAACTTTTAGAGCAGTGATTTAAACCAGTTTTTCTTGCTTATATACCTACGAACTTGAGGCACGCATTTTTATTTTTATTACAAAAATGTCTTAAATGTATTAATAATGAATTTCTTCTTATTGCTTTTGCAAGAACTATACACATAATAAGTGATGTTAAAAATCGAATACTGAATTATTAGTTTTGTTAGATCAACGTTTCTGCAATGCCTATGGCGCTGCGGATGTCTATAGGCAGCGTTGATTGCTTTCCATCGGATGAGACGTCTACTCATTTGCCTTCCTATACCACAGAAAAACACCCAATCATGTTTTAAATGTTTCTTCTCTCGTGATAACATTCGTGATCGCATATATACATACATGAGAAGTTGAGCGCAGACCGCAAGATATCCTTGTCAGGTATACGCAAGCATTCAAGGCAGGCCCATCGAATAAAACTCATTACATACTCCTTGAATGTGCCGCCTTCACAAAAACATTCCATGTTGATGCATTACAGAGCGTTATCTAAAAACCTGTTTGGGCGTTCGAACGGACCCGCAATGGGAAAAAACGTCCAGATTCCGATGCGGACCATAAAAACGTCTCGCCTGGAGATAATTTCGAGCCCATCCAAGCACCAATCCCGCCGCACGATGTCTTCAAACGATTCGAGTGCTTAAACACTTGAAAACTAACATTTGATAGAGATCAAACTAAAATATACCTCGTATTTTACTAAGTACACATTTTTTTCTCCCAGCCCATATAAAGTCATATTGCACGGGCTATATAAAATCACGGGCTTCCTGGAGGAACGAAACTTTACCCACCACATTTAATCAAGACAGGACTTCCAGACTCGGAATCTATAGGAAACCTATAGTTATTCCTATGCAGGAATCACCATCGGCGACCATTGACTCCATAAGTGGCAACTCTGCCACTGATCCAATTAGATTATCTATCATTAAATAAGTTAGGATAACATTCAAATACTTAATGTGCAGGCGGTCAACAAATTGATTTAAATTTTCCATAAACTGACTTTTTCTTTTCTTTTAATAATGGACTAGAAACCAAGTTCACAATTACAAATAAGCTTATAATGTGTATGCTAGGAAATAGTTCACACCAGTAGAAGTCCAGTAGAAGATACGAACCGCGACGTACCTACTAATCGTAAGCTCGAACCTTACCTATGTATATAATTAAGCTATGGCTGCATGATTTGTTGTAGTCACTTCGATTCCACCACTGAAACAACTTTCACAATTATTGACAGTTCAGATTATTTTGAGAAGTTGTTTAAAAAAGAAGAAAAATATTTTTTTATATATTGTTTTTATATATATATTCACGCCTATCCCCCGCAGGGGTTGGCAGTGACCACAGAGCTCCATCCGCTGCCATTCATCGCAGCGAAACAGCTCGTCATTGGTCATTGGTCGGTCGGGTGGCGAACCACGTCGCCGTCATTTTTCGACAAATTAGGTATATTAAATTCGTCTTAGTGAATCCCACGAGCCGCAAGGGAGGATGGAGGTCAGCCCCAGCAGAGCCCTGCATGCTGAGGTAAGGCACCATAGTCCCCGGGGGAGCCCGACCCCGGGACGATCAGCACGCTTGCGACTAGGCTCGCCCCTAGCCACGCATCCATTGGCACGGCAGACCGTGGATTGGCGGAGAGGAAGGGAAAGGATAGAGAAGAAGGGAAGGGGCAGGAAAGGAAATGCGGATTGGGGGGGTTACCAGACTCGGAATAAACATTTATAAATCCATATAAATATATATTCCGATGCGGGAATCGAACCCGCGACCATTGACTCCGCGGACGGAGGGCCCCGCCACTGAGCCAATCGGTCGTTTTTTATAAAATATATAATTTAATAAAATATATGTTTGTAGATAAAATAGGTAGGTACGAATCTATTGAATATTTTCAATCTATACTAATCTATACTAATACCATGAAGTGAACTTTCTTCTTTGTAAACGCATGACACTCAGCCCCATTCTAGACTTCTGTATCATAGTGACATTATAACATAAATGACGTAGACAAATATTCTGACTGTGTATAAAAACACCGTAACTAATACAAATATTCATTCTACTGCGGATTGGAACCTGTGACCGAAGGTTCCGAAAGCGAAAACAGCGCTGCCCATCATCTGATTCATTTAGGTATTTGTAAACAGTTTACTTTCTGTATTGTTTGCTATTATATATTATTAAATAAAGCATTTTTATCTCTCCGTAACTTTATCTTTTAATAAACATGTATATTTTTCTTTAATTGGTTGATTCTTCATATTTATCTTATATACTATTATACATCTTTACTATTGTTTTTTATTATCTTTTTATTTTGGCAACATATAAAATTCTTTATATGTATTATATACATAATGACAGCAGTTATAGATAACGTGAACATCATATAGTCTTATTATTGCATTCACTTAACATCGCTCTGTTTCTTTGAACAAAGGCAATATTCACTGAGTTATTATAATCAATACAACACTTGCATTCCATCAGTCTAAAGGCTCGCCGATTCCTCTCTGCTTATTACCCACTTGACCTCAATAATTGTCTTTGAGGGAGATCGTCCCGACTTAGAATCATTAACGCGGACTATATGATTTCAAAATAAAAAGAAATCCAGTCAAATGTAGCCTATATCATAAAAAAAGTAACGAATGTTCAACGGTTACAGTGTTTAAGCTTTTGAGCCATAGGCCGATCCTACTATACCCGACTAAAATAAGTTTGTTTAAATCTATATGGACAGTCAAAAGTTTTACTTAGCTAAGATCCGCGACAAGCAAAACAATAACAGAAAATTAATAATGTGTGTTTTTCCGTTGGGTTAGAGAGTTGATGGCCGATTTTCGGTAAGTTTTTGGTTTAAGTTCCAAATAAATCCACTAAACCCAACGGAAAAACACACATTATTAATTTTCTGTTATTGTTTTCCTTGTCGCGGATCTTAGCTAAGTAAAACTTTTGACTGTCCATATAGTGATGGATTTCCGCAAAGTAACGCCTGACTCCATTAATAATCTTTGTTTAAATCACCAAAATCAGTTTTTTGGATATATTGTATGCGTATATCTGCTATGACCATAGCAGATATCCAAAAAACTAATACAAACATATCTCAATTCTCTTCTAATCGTTTCTAAATATAATTGTTCCATTGAAAAAATAATAAATTCGGACAGAAGGCACTCTGCCTTCTGTTTTTGCACAAACACTAACACATATGCAGTTGACACTTCTTGATTTTTTACAGAAGAAAAATTGACGTAGCCACATCTGCAAGAATAACATCAACAATTGAATCGATTGTTCATTTACCCCGGTTCTTTTAGAATAGGTATTAAAAAGAAAACTAAAAACTCAACACATGACCGGTACATTCTTCAGATATTCTCAAGGATAAACTTTAGAATATCTGAAGAATGTACCGGTCATGTCGTACTGACTGCAGAACTAAACAACAATACCACAACTTTTTCAGAATCGGACTAAAGACCTATGTAATGTATTTTCAACTTTACGACTTAACATGTAGGATACATTGGAACGAAGCGTTTCACTTTCTCTTTTTTAATGCTTACTGTGAACGACTGAAATCCTTTACATTCCTCATATTCATTTCGAATAAATATAATTTAGCTTCTCAAGAAAATAGTGAATAGTATTTAATTTAGTAATTTACTTACTATCGAATTACGTCGACACTACGTTAGAGGAAGTTATATTCAAATATTAATATAAGATATACACATGAAATATGGTGAGTTTGGATTTATTTTGTAAAGATCCGCGAAAATATATTTATACTTTTATTTATTTGGGTAAACAAACTGTGTCGCTAAAAATATTTAACTAAAAACAAAGAATTAAAAATACTTAATAATTTAGACACCAAAACTATAAATAAGACCTGAAAATACTAAAAATTGTAAAAGGAAAGAAGTTAAAAAAGATCGGAACGAGTATGTAATTATTTGTGTAGTGTATTAGTGTATGGTTTCTTACAATTTTTAACATCAAGATTATTAAAAAAATTGATTGCTACTAATGTCAATGCTTAATAATTTCCGTAAATGAATGCCTAATTTCGTTATTAAAATTTTGAATTTAAAAAATTTGGATGCAGGAATTGAAACCACATTTCTAAAAGTGGACTATGCTGCAACTTTTAATTCATCATAAAACGATTGAAAAATAATTAATTTGATTGCCTTTTACAACATATAAACGGCATAATTCTTGAGTAATATTCTTGGGTCCTTTGTCATTCATTCTTTTTATCCCGTCTTCTACACTTTCTTTTTACATACAGCATCGTTCAAAGAACGTTAGTCAACTGCGTATTAAACTCAGCTATATCCTAGTATGGTCGAGTATTTATTAGAATGAATTTTAATATTTTTTCTATATTAAAATTCATCCTAATAAATTTAAATATCAAAAAAATATTATAGGTATATATATCCTTTCTCAAAATTTATTTACCATTTAAAATGTGTTTAGAATCAAAATGAGTATTTTTATTAAAATATAATTAGGCGTTTAAATATATTAAATCGCCGTAAAGAGATATCGAAAATTAAGATGTTAGGGCTACGTGAACGGTTATAAAGACGCCGATGAAATTTATTTTAAACGTTTAATTACTAACGAGTTTGTCAACGAAGAGTTGGGAAATATCGTTAATTCGATCAGCGGTAGGCGGCAGGCCGCTCGAGAACCTGTACTTCAGTATGGATTAGCGCGTTGGTAATTTGTTCGTGTCATATCGGCATGCTTGCACTATTCCAGCGGTTCACTGACCGATAAAGTTGTTATCGAACTTTTTGTTGAGGAGGAAACAATGTTGTTTTAAACAATTCGCACCTGAAGTTACTAAAAACAACTACAATAAGACAAAATACAAAAGAAGACTTTATGTGTATGAAAGACGCAACAATCAACGTCCTCTTTAAATGACAAAATAGGTTTTACTGCAGCTTCTGCACGACGAACTTTTCCGAGACATATGTATAATTAACATAAAATAGACTTCTTACTCGATTAACGCTGTTGAAAGCGTTATAATATATTACAAATGCTCAAAGGATTAACAAAGTTATTAAATGCGACTCTTTGAAGACAAAATTGTTGGCAGCATTTACACCTTTTTTATGTTCCAAACTGTGCGACTTCTCTGTACTAATAGAGTACAGATAAGTCGCACAGTTTGAAGACTTTTGTCCGATGCAACTCTTTGAATACAAAATTGCTGGTGGCCTTCACAACTTTTTCAGTTGGTTTAATGTAGTTTACTTAGCAAAAGCGATATCTTCTAATTTGAGTAGATGGGTAACAATATTTACGACTGGCGAGACGGACTGACACAACTAGACAATTAGCTGTTACGGATATTAATCCTAATGATGATAGTGATGTCTTATCAGAATGTCATCTTCCCAATACTCACTTATACAAGTGGAAAGAATATTTCGAACTGACACCTACTAGTTTTCTATTGTATTGTATTAATTATGTAAATTTTTTCGTAATAAAATGTATGGGAATGGAAACCATTACCCTAATGTCTGATAATGGAACAATTGATAATTGTGCTATTTTGGATTTATTGATGTTTTGTCAAATTTTTGGTGAGCCCTTCATAAATATCAAGAATAATTTAGTAATAGTATAATATTGGTAAACGTAGTGTGCCACTCCCCACGGCTAGATCTTGCGAGGAGATGCGCAAGGCGGCTGGTAGAAACTTTTCGTTTTATTTTATTAAGAATCATTACAGATTTTCGAGGTATATAAGGTACCACAAAACTGTTCGCACAGTTTGACCGTGACTGGATACGTAAAGCCAAAAATCGGGCTAGGTGACGTTTCTTGGGAGACGCCTATGTCCAGCATTGTACTGTCACAAGCTGTTAATGTTTATTGTAATAATATAAGTCCCAACAAATATTCTTGTATATTTCTGCAAGACTATAACATGGACAACACAAGTATGGAGCAAAGATTATTAACAAATACCTATACTCGTAAATTGTCAAGTAACTAATTGCTTTGTAATTTCAACGATTAATCAGTTTAATCATAATGTGAGGATGGGCCTTAGACGCGGCGAGATCAGACATATGTACATACTTTTATGCTTTGATGTGCTGCGGCCATAACTTATCGCGTTCGTTTGCTATTGACTCACAACATTATGTATTACGTTACTCGACACAAATACCCAGTCTCCTCAATATTGCAAACAAAGAACAGTGTGATATTTTAGGTGTCCCATAATATATTATCCGTCTACTAAAAGCCCATTCAACAGTAACAGTTACTACAGAATAAGTAATTAGTTTTGAACTTTACTTACAGGCTAAATAAATATTTTATTAAATAATTTAAAAAAGACTTGAAATGGTATTAATAATATGAAAATAATTGTCGACCACTCGAAGTACATAGAGCGTATGTAAGGGGAAATGTTTAATTTATGGCAATAGTTAATGTTGGGAAGGTATAAATTTACTATATTGGATTGTAAGCGTAACACCTATTCAATAAGGCTGAGTCGCCTAATTAATTTTTCTGACAAAAATATATTTTTAATACAGCCGATATATCCCACTGCTAGGCACGGGCCATCCTATTTCTTAATAAATGGTCATTAACCCACCACGCTTGTCCGCAGCGAATCGATGAGGCACTCAACATTGGAATAAATACCCATAAGCTATTCGATCCCCGCATCGATATAAATATATGTATGGCGTACAGATATTTATTCCGAGTCAGTGAATATCCTGTTATACTGCCTTGGACTAGCGTGGTGAATTTATGTCCGTTCCTCCAGAAATGGGGCAGCCTGTGCCCAGCAATTGGACACAGGCTACCTTAAAAAACATATATTTGACTGGCCGTGAAATAACATATATTTGTCCCGACGCCGGAATTGAATATGCGATCGTTAACGCCGAAAGCAGTAACTTCGCTACTAAATATGGGATTGGATTTATTATTATTAAAATAATAATAATAAATCCAATCCCATAAACACATTTATGGTACCATAACGACTGCTCAGACACTTAAATAACGATTGAGGATATGAGTCAAGCCAAACATAAATCACAGATCTTTATTATATGAGGCCCGCATCGGAGAGCTTCATCTCAGATATCCCTCGATAGCCATACGTACCTACAGAAGTCTCTGATAAAGCAATACGTTTGTTATCAGTTAGAGAAAGTAGTTCTGCAACTGGCTGTATTGAGGAAGACCTATGTAACTATATCTTGATAACGCGAATATGTTTAAGATTATATAAAGAATTCCAAATAGCAATTATAAAAAGTTTTAATGAAACCCTACTTTAAACAAATTTAAAGTTATTTGATGGAAAAGCGATGTTATACCATGAATAAGCCCTCTCGGCCAGAAAAGCGCCAAGTCTTACCAGAAAATCAGTTTTAAGTGATAGCATTTCTCTATTGGACCAACCTTTTTTACGGTGAATCTGAAGTGGAAGGCTCTAGTTTTAGGCAGCGGTGAAGAATAATTGTATAGCCGAAAGATCGACGTGGATTCATTCAAACTTTGGCATCTTCACCAAATAAAAATGCGTCGAACAAATGAGTTGCAATTATAAATCTCGACAGTGAAAGTTTAAGCACTGTATCAGATGCCCCAGTTACTCGTTCGTTCGGTGTGTAATTCCGACCAAATAATTACTCGTCCTACAAAACACAATTAGAAATTCTTTATGCAGGCTAATTTTTTATACTTCACTGCACTGTGTAACCTACGGTTTATTCATGAGACAAGTAACCACTTCAGCTAAATAAATAAGTAATCAACGTTAATTATAAAATACAAATAAATAGAAGAAAATAACTAGTTATTCCATTAGCATTTACGGCATATAGAAATAATTTTGCTCAGTAGTTAATAAATAATAGAATCCGCCTTTGGCAAGCGTAGTAGGTTAGCATTACATACCTACCTCAGTAATCGGGAGACCCCATGTCCAACATAAAGTGCAACATATCCCACAGCTCAAAAAAGAAGTAGTAATATTGAAATTGAAAAAAAATTCTTTTAATAAAGTATTATACAATTCTTAAAAGCACTTTAATTCAATTATATTTTTTAATCTATCGTTGGTTTTTTAGGGGTTAAATCTCCCGAAAAAAACCGGTAAAAAATCTACAGATACTCTTTCAAATGTTAAAAAAAAATTAAAAATAAACTTTTTGATAATAATCTATAGTTTGTACCATTTAGTTGTTTTTTTAACAGTTCATATACGTCACAATGCTGATCTCTCGATTTCTGGTGGATCGGATATCAGTCAATTCACCACGCTCGTAAGAGACATCCGTGAAGACGGATTGGTGGGGTATCCAGACAGAATAAATTTATATAACTTTAACACATATTAATTCCGATGCTAGTATCGAACCCACGACAATTGATTCCTTGGCTACCGCTGCCACGCCATTAGGCCAATTGGTAAAGCGATATAAATAATGCGGTTATAATGTAAAACATATCAGCTGCCAAAAAATACTCTCCAGTTTTTTAATCGAAAGTCATTCATTCAGCGGTTTCTTGAATTTCCTTTCGTGTTTTCTGATTAATGACAGACCTGTAAAGAGATTGCAAACCGTCGAACGGCAAAGTGCATATATATGCCACGTTGTGATTTATTTAAGCGACAATCAGACCAAGTCACCTATATATCTAATGCCACGGATTGGGTGTCACCTTTCGGCCTCAATAGCGCCGTTCCTTGTGGCGGTGTAGTTTTGCAAGCGATTGAATGACCGCATCAATCCGTATTAAGTAAATTATTAGTTTGCATCGAGTAATCCGAGAACCAACTACAATATAACGGCTTTATACCTAATATGTTATGCTTCAGTAAATAAACAATATAATACCTTAGAAAAGGAACGTGGAATGAATGAAATACTGGATCCGATATGAAATTGAATGATATTTATACAGATATATGAGGGCGATCAATTTTTCTTTAAAATATCCGTAGCTCTTAAATATTGTATTTTTTATAATAGCATATCATTTACCAATATTTGATTTTGTCTCTACTTTAAAAGATGATAATATTATTAGAATAGAACTTCTAGCTAAAATGCTAAGATGTAGTTTGTAATAATATTTCAAGAATAAAATTTGAATCCGGTTTTATGATCGTACACGCAACCCCTAACCAAATTTAAATTCTAGAATCACAATCCATTCAAATACGTAAATGAAAAAATTAAAAGGCAAATAAATATTATTATAAATTATCTAAACTTTCATTTTGTACAAGGCGAAGATCGGTTTAGGTGCACCTTAGGGGAAGTCTATGTCCAGATGTGGACCGCCACAGACTTTGTACAAGGATGAAATAACCATAATACATGAAAACCATATTTGGTAGGTTGGTTAGATTAGTATTATGTATTGCCGACCTAAATGCGCAGGAGCGATATGACCGCTTTTTGAGCTGTCTTGATTTCGATTCTTGCCTTAAGTTTATATGATCTACAGATATTTTTGTCGTTTTTCCATTCTTCTTTCTCGATCGTAATTTGTAATGGTACACGAAAAGAAAACCCCTAGTGTGAAAATAGCTATGAATGTAAAACATTATTTTGAAGATTTGAGACGACCGATAGGCTCAGTGGCGGGGCCCACCGCCCACGGCCAGTGGTCGCGGGTTTGATCGGTGGGTGCGTCCCGGGATCGGGCTCCCCCGGATACTATGGTGCCTTATGTCAGCATGCAGGGCTCTGATGGGGCTGACCTCCATCCTCCCTTGCGGCTCGTGGGATTTACTAAGACAAATTTAATATACCTAATTTGTTGAAAACGACGGCGACATAGTTCGCCACCCGTCACGTCCTTATTCTCGAGAATTCTCGAAGGCGAGAAGCGACCAATGGAGAACCGTTTCGCCGCGATGAATGGTAGCGGATGGAGCTCTGTGGTCTCTGCCAAGGCGTGAAAATATAAAAAAAATATTTTGAGGATGAAGAACCCCTAGCTATGAATGTAAAACATTATTTGGAAGATAAAAGTAGTAATTTATTTAAAGCAGTTGCTTTACTTTTATAACTGCACTCCGAAAATAGAAAAGAAGACAAAAACCGCACTTGAGATAGTACACTGTAGCTGTTTTTTCTGTGGGAAGCTTCAAAGCTCCAAACAATGGGCGTGGCCGCATTTTTTGCCGACACACATTCTTAGAACAAAGTTCGTCAGGTAGTTAGTTAACATTCGTATGCATGTCACAATAAAAATTCGCAAATGACAGAATAAGTTTGAACAAAGAAATGATTTCGCTCACGTCCGTGTTGTGATCGTTATCGGACTGGTGGTTATGCAGGAATAACATGGTTGTGTTATCTTGTATAAGCGCGTTTGCATGGAAAGTGATAGTCACGAGTAAGCCCGCATTGTAACTTTCAATACAGTGTTCGGTGGAAATTATTTTCTGTTTTATTGACTTAAATATAGTGTATGAAGCATACCATGGTGTTTGGTCATAAACGCCATAATAGCGGTGGAATGATTAGCCTGATGATAATATATAGTATTTTAATTGTTGCTTTTTCAAATTCAGTTAACTCACTGTTAGTGAGGGATACTATATACATTATCAATCACAAACACGGCATCAATGTAAGGTTAACTTAGTCACTCAATTTTCGTTCTTTTGTAATCTCCATTCGTCGACTATCTCCTACTCTGCTACTGGTAAAGGTATCAAAGTCTAAACTATTATATTTGAGTAATTTATAGTATTTACATACGTGACGACCAATTGGCTCAGTGGCGGGACCCTCCGCCCGCGGAGTCAATGGTCGCGGGTTCGATCCCCGCATCGCAAATATATGTATGAACTACAAATATTTGAGTCTGATAACCCCGCAAATCGCCATTGGACGAGGGTGGTGGGTCAACGTCTGTTCCTCCAGAAATGGAGAGGCCCGTGCTCAGCAGCAAATATATATATATATATATATATATATATATATATATATATATATATATATATATATATATATATATATATATATATATATATATATATGTTTGTGTTATACGATAGAAATGCAAGCGAGCAACACACATTCACACATTACTACTTTGCCGAATACGCTCCATACTAAAGTGTCACAATTGGGTGTAAACTGAAGAATAGGTCCTAAAACGTTTTTACACCGCGATAAATACAAATAATTTGCTTTTTTTGTTTAATTTTAGAAATATAAAACAACAAAAAAGGAGAAAGATATTAAGGACTTTGTGTCAAAATATGCTATCGTATTACTTGAACACGTTAGAGATAACTTTTGTGACTCAAACGCTATTAAAACCAATTCGTGCCGATGTATTTCATAACATGCCAACTGCACCTGATCTTAAATAACAGCGTAGTTATCATAAAAACAATTTGTCTTGTCTTATAGGTAGCAGTGAGCCCTGTGAAACATAAAATAAGCATTTCGCAATGTTTCTTACAGTGCTTATTCATTATTCAGTATATTATCTAGCTTAGTATATCCCTATATGCTTTATGTAAGTAACCCACATTATTAAGCTTCACGAGCTAGTCACGTTTAATCATTTCCTTTAAACTAATATAATAGTATGATTAGTTTTTTGTAAAATGTAATTAATTATATTATAGAACAAAAAAACAATATTAAATATAATTAATTAAATATATAATTTAATATATTTATATAAAAAAATAATTAAAACAATATTATAGAACAAAAATATTATTTTTCTTTTGGTGTCTTGTGCGTATGTAATATTATTTACCAAACAATAGACGAAAACTAGGGGTTATATTTAAAAAGTTTGTGAACAAAAACAATTAATGTCCCTGCTATATCAGATACCTAATTGCGTAACACCTTCATGCACTTTGTCAATCAACACGCACTAAACGTGTTGATTGACATAGTGCATGAAAAACAATACAATTTCCCCCATTCCATGCAACGAAAACATGTTTGACTCTCTGTAGTGACTTGCACGTGCCATTTAATGTACTGCATATTAATGAAAGGCGTTCAGAACAATGGCACTATTTCTATTTTGATTCTGCATCCTTTCCACTCGGCGGAGCTGTGACAATGACCTTAGCTCGCGCTAATTATACACGTGTTCGAAGACAGCCTTCGCCAGACGAGTTGTATGTTTCGTAACATGCCATATGATGTCCAAATAAAAAACCTGTTGACAACTTGACTTTCAAATTGCCAATTCGATAAAGCTGTTTGTATAAATTTTAACGCATTTAACGTATGTAACCATACCTCATTAATAAATTTCACAGTTTAAATCACTATGTATTTGTATTCATATAAAATTTAAATTAGCCCTCCGAATTCCTCCACTCACAATACGGAACGCGGTAACACGGAATAATGCTATCAGTTAACTCTAATATTCAGTGCGGATGTGGTACTTTTCCGATAGATCGTGTCCTTTGACGAATAGCTTTACTAATATAAGACTTAAATTTCATTAATAAAATTTTAAAATAATGACTTTACGTTACCATTTACCAGAATTATCTTTTTTATATCAGAGCACCTGATGGTGATTACCACCGCTCATACACATCCACGACGTTCCAAATGCGTTGTCGGTCTTTTGTGAAAACTTGCGATTTTCCTTGAATGCGCATATGTCGAATTCAAGTGGGAACACAAAAATTGCATTTACACAGTTAGTGGCAGAAAGTTGCGACTTTATCACACAATGGTAGATGGCCAGCCATCCAGGTGATGGCAATGGAACTTATTTTTGTCGCGGTGGTGGAACTGTGCGGCTGGACGGAAATAAAACAACTCTTTATAAGATTCATTTATTTATCCGAATGAATTCCTTTCCCCGTCTGTAGTGCCTTTTGTATGGCCTTTGGTGATTCGCCTGCTATTAAAAAAATTCGCTTCCATAAAAAATTACACCACAAGAACGTGAAATCGAAAACGATCGGAAACAAGCGGAAGAACTCATGTGGCGCAAGCAATCGCATTAAGTGTGACGGTGCTTATGATACAATAAGTCAGACGATTCCGCGGCAATATATTTAGCTCACCCCTCCTGTTACGAACATATGGCGCAATTGCCAATTTACTCTTCCATTACGTATGTTTGTTACTTAATTTAGCAAATAACAAACGCCAGAAATACTTTTAAATACCAGCATCTTCTATACCTACCGGTGAGTGCAAAGTTATCGTTTCGAGGCCTACAAGGTATATTTTCACCTATCGGACTGTTTTTAACTGCCTATCTTCCGTGCCAATAGCGGCCCAAGTCGAAAAGAAAATTTAGATTTTTTTTTTCAAGTTAGTATTATTTTTATAAATTATGCACGGTTATAAAATAAATAAAGTAATTGCAATATGTTATTAAATAAGCCAATAAAGATACCACAAACTAAGAATACATACATACATATGTATGGTTTAGGCAAGTGAGGCCAAGAGAGGCCAAAACCCACAATAACTTGTAGAGCCGAAGAAAAGAGGCTAAGTCGATGTCAGAAGTTGACAAAGACTATTATTTATTATTTTTTTTTTATAGTTTCACTAAAAGACACGATATTGATTATCTAAGTGCATTTATATATTGCATTAATAACGAGGATAAAACACGAGGTGCCGAGTTCGTGGAACGATTTCACCAACTCATCAGTAATCGGACACGATTGTAGATTGGACTTTGTACGAATATTGCATTCATTGTTGTTTACTATAAAGTCGTAATGAAACTTACTTTCTAATAATAAAATAATTAAATAAAATCGATTGGACGCTTCATTTGCTCTGAAATTCAGAAATATTATAATAATATTAAAATGGAATATTTTTATTCGACAACGGATATTAATTGGGAATGAGCATAAAAATCCATTTTAAAATATCGTATCTATAGCTTCGAACGATTCTGTAACGCGAAAAATCGCGAGTAACAGATTCGCAAGTTGAACGTACGAAAAATATAAATAATAAATGTGTGTACAATAATATGTTTTAAACGACGGGAAAATTTTCGGTCAAGAATGTTTTTTACCGGGCCGTTATAGTTTAGCATGTGACTAACAACAAGTTAATATTACCCGAAGCCCCATAAAACGTGGGGTGTCGCGGCAGCTGATCGGAAGTGGCGCCCTTTGTTCAACTTCCAACCGCACTTCGTCGTATGAGGAAGGAAGGAAGGGGGGTACATCTAAAACTGAACTCAGTGTCAGTTACCCTCAAATACAGTCTTTGTAGTGTTAATCCTAATAAAAAATTAACAACCAAAAATTAGCAACAAACAAAAGTCATTATGTACAATACATTAAAGTGCTCTAAATGTTATAAATAACTAGTACCACATGCATATATGGTTTCAAACGCGTTCAATCGATATAAAATTTTCTTCAAATAAATACTTTCCAAATTCTGTCATTGCTTTGTTTATTTGTAAGCGTTATCTTAGAAACTTGTTGTACTAAAATTTATACACGACGTGCAAAAAAGATTAACAGAAAAAGAATCTCATTCCCAAATCCCAAATATAAATCATACATTTTTCTTTGTTGATAATGTAAAGACAAAGTTTCAACCATTAGAAATAAATCTAGTAGGCCTTGCTTGTAGCAATCATTTGAGCATTATTGAAAGTATAAAATTACGTACGTATATTGAACGTCAAAGAAGAAACATGTACATTGAGAAATACAACATATCTGTCTTTTATTTTTATTGCGTTATATTATCCTCATTTGTTTTTCTTCTCTTTTGTTTGTTAGCTTTTTTATTTTGATTCCCCTCTTGTGTTTTGAAAAATTAAAAGCATTTATTGACTTTTTCCCGCCAAGTTACATCAGTGACGTGTTTTTATTTCATTTTTATAATCTTATATTATTATCAGTTAAATTGATTAATTATAGTGGCGTATTATACAGTATAGTTCGATTAAGATGTATAAGTGATGTGTTATGAAATAAATGTGACTTTTTAAGTTGACTGAAAAAGTCCATAGAATATTTTAGTAAAATAGCCGCCATTTTATCAAGACGTAGCGGGACACGCTGACTTACATTTCAAAAGATTTAATATTATTGTATTTTACTTAACACTGGCATAATAGTTATAACTAATTGCCATTAAAGAAAGAAAAAAAAAGCATTTTGATTATCGTTACATGTATTTTGATTTTGATTTGGTTTTAATTTTATTTTGACTAATCCGTGTATTGGCTGAGGTATACAACAGATTAATTAAAATTCATGAACTAACTTCATCATATTTGTAAATATGATGAAGTTTGTTCATGTTCATCATATCCATCCAAAATAATCTCTCTCCTAACTGCAATGTTCAACAAGACAAAGCGTGCGTGTAAGAAACTACTAATTGATCTTCATTAATTAATTTATGATAGGTTTTTTTTTAACTTTGTAACCAATCTTTTTTTATTAACAATATATTTAAATATTTTATTTAATGATCGATTTAAGTTAGAAAAAAGGCAAAACAAATTATTTTTACCTCAACTACTCGCTGTATTTGTTTAGTTTTAATTCGTTAGTTTTTATATATATATTCACGCCTATCCCCCGCAGGGGTTGGCAGAGACCACAGAGCTCCATCCGCTGCCATTCATCGCAGCGACACGGCACGACGTGACGGGTGGCGAACCACGTCGCCGTCATTTTCGACAAATTAGATTATTAAATTCGTCTTAGTGAATCCCACGAGCCGCAAGGGAGGATGGAGGTCAGCCCCAGCAGAGCCCTGCATGCTGAGGTAAGGCACCATAGTACCCGGGGGAGCCCGATCCCGAGACGATCGGCACGCTTGCGACTAGGCTCGCCCCTAGCCATGCATCCATTGGCACGGCAGACCGTGGATTGGCGGAAAGGAAAGGAAGGACAGAGAAGAAAGGAAGGGGCAGGAAAGGAAATAAGGATTGGGGGGGTTACCAGACTCGGAATAAACATTTATAAATCCATATAAATATTTATTCCGATGCGGGAATCGAACCCGCGACCATTGACTCCGTGGGCGGAGGGCCCCGCCACTGAGCCAATCGATCGTCGTCGAATTCGTTAGTTTATTTTTGAAAATGATTTATATTGCACATACCACCTGAAATTCGAAGTCGAAATTCTAGAAACTAGTTGTCTAATGGAAGTCATAATGTGAAGTTATGACTTCCATTAGACAATTTTGTAAAAAAAATCTTTAGGGTCAAATAAGAAAATTGTTATTAACAATTATGCACAGTTATGAGTAATGTAAGAAGTTAATTTCGATATCTGGTAGAAGTTATCAATAATACTTTCAGCAGAAATTTTGCACTACTACATTCTTATTGCTTAATGTAAATTATAATCAGTACTTTTCGTTATCGATCATTTATTTTTTATACATGGTTACGAAATTTTATGGCGCTACCATTGTCCCATACGAAATATTCGGGTTTTTATTCGTACAAAGGCAGAAAAATTCCATTATTCAGAACTCTTCTGGACACAATGGAGAATGAACAGCGCGCACGCAGCATGCGATTGTTGGGATACGCGGGAGGTTATTCAACAAATGTTGGCCTTTGTGAGTACAATATGGTATGCACCTCCGCGTACGCTCCTACGATTATTTAACGTTTATTAATTATTTCCTGACACTCCTTAACTATTTCCGTTCGTAGTTAGACTATACATCTTTTTTTCACCTTCATGTATATTATCTCTGTGATTTATTTGTTGATCTATTCACTCTATTGTATCTGACTTATGTTAAAAAATATCGCCCCGCTGAGCGCATATCCTTTGAAACTACAAAAACTTATAGAACATACTCCGCTTCGTTTTCCTGATGCAAGCTACCTTGAAATTTGATGTCTGATGTTGATAGTTTAAGTGGTCATGATGAGATGTTTGACTAAATGTGATCTGGAAAGGAAATATCTTGTAGCTTTAATTGCCAAGTTCACGAATAATACTCCAGCTAATGGCAATATAACCATTCTTATTCTGAGCGAAATACTTACAAATTTTTAATGGACAGCAACGTTATCGTGGCACTGCGGTTGCCAACTAGCCTAAACAACGTGGCGATTACATCAGGTCTTCCCAAAGTTTATGTCGTTTTCATGACCAACAATTTCATAAGGTTTAGTGTCCGAAATTATATAGACGGACATTGTCATTTTGTTGTGGAAAATTGGACATTTTACGATGTATCCACTAACTTTCCTCCTCAATTTGATTTTATAGTATCATAAATGTTATGAACGAGACTAATAATTGTTTATTTTTGTTCTTATTGCAAATAAACAAGTATTATTTGCTGATGTAAGAGCAAGTTTTATTTAAAAGAGACCTTAATGTGTTCTCAAATTCCAAAGCAAAATATGTCCACTGCACTGACTTCTAAAATTTAATTATTTTTTCAGTAATTAGTCTTTTTTAACTTGTTTTTTATTCATTATTCTCTGCATTTCTAAATAAATAACACCATATGGAAGTAGCTACAATATAATGTAAATATGTAAAATATACCTTTGTCATTTATAAAGGACGAACTGTAGTTATCAATTAATTGGCCTAGTAGCGAAGTTATCACTTGCGTAATTTAATGGCGCGGGTTTGAGTCCGATTTTCATCCATTCTATTCCACCAAGCCCTATGCCTATCAATGGGAAATACATACATGTGCTGTAAAAAATATTCTAGTGATATATTTTGGCAACCGTTTGCTCTAAGTACCAGACTTTTGAATCAACAGTTTTGCGATTAAATCCCTATTCGCTATCGCTATCAAAAACTCATTTTAAACAGAAAAAATAGTTTTAGGTAGGTCTAATCTGTTTATTATATTACACTACATATATGCGTACATACAAAACTTATACTGCGCGGATGACATTTTTTATGATTTCCCAGAAAAGGTCGCTGTAACTGAGTTGGAAAGGAAATACAACATCACATCAATAATCTTAATATCACGTGCACATTAAAATTAATATTTAGCTGATCAATGGCTCCGAAATAGGCACGTGGCGCCGATACTAAGGGAAATCAGTATAAAGATCAGTTTTGTGGCTTCTGCAAATAGCGTTTATAGCTTCCCGACCACAAACTTAGTTATACGGAAGACTTGGCACTCCAAGTTCCTTGAAACCACTGAAGTGAGTGGCCTACGAAATTTATTGCGCGTCTACTTAACTGCTCACGTTGAACGATTTACTGCACCATCTTCTTTATAAACTAAAAGAGAGTTTAGCGTCTTTATTTTCTGCCTAACAATTGAGAATTCTAGCAATGTGGACGGCGATTCAATAATATATTTAATTTTGTAAATTGGGTAATTTTGTCTATGCTGTTATTTATGTGAAAATTAAAAAAAAAACTTCTGAACATAAAAGTAAGAAAACTAAGGAAGATTGGCAAGTCACATTTTTCGAAGACCGAGAATCGTTGTAGTAGTGCAGTGATGGAGTGGAGAATCGTTGTAGTAGTGCAGTGATGGAGTGGAGAATCGTTGTAGTATTGCAGTGATGGAGTGGAGAATCGTTGTAGTAGTGCAGTGATGCCTTGGCAAACGCGGTGTTGCATGCAGATGCATGAAGCCTAATGACTATATGGCCTCGTTTAAGACGATCTATGTTCAACAGTCAACAACCGCAGGCGACGGGTAGAGTTGATTCCGAAAAAAAACTACTTTTCCCTAATGTTTTTGGTGTCTGGCACATACGCTTATTTGCAATAATGGCATGTTCGCAATTATCATCTTTTCCCCGACTAATCTTAGCAATAGTTTAACTAAACAGGGAAAAACGAAATAAAGAAACTACACAACTAGTTCGGTGCGCCTTAGACTACTTTTTATTCCGGAAAGATTTAAAGTGAAATGAAGTAGTGAAAAAAAGAAAAACATTAATTCCTATGAGAGCATTATTCTTTCAAGTGTGACAAGAATAAAAGGTACATATGAATACATTATAAAAAATCAAACATATGTATTAAATCAGCTGGGAGCTATTTGTGTGATGGTCGGCACCGGATGAATGACATGGAGGACATGGGAATGCGATTCTATTACAAACCGGCTAAAGGACATCATAGATGTACAGATGTGGTACTCAAATGATTTATTCATACAAAGAGTACGACATTAATAATGTTGGTGCTTGAAATCACTGAGAATTTTTTGCTCCAATTATTCTTCATGGCACAGAGATAACATATGATCTAGTAAAAATAAATGACTTATAATTTAACACCGCGAAACAACGTATCTGGCTATCTCAAGTTCTTATCACGCATATTTTTAATTTGTTTAGATATAGATAACGTGAAGCAATCCATTTATATACTGCTCTTATCATTCAAATTTAAATTACATTAACTGTTTTTTATGTAAACTTACACAAGTGCTTTAACCATCGTTTATTTTTTTCACAGTTCTCTTCTTTCTTATCTTTTCTACACCATTCTACTTTGTTAATAAAGTATTTCACAAATGTGCGATAATAAATTATTGAAAAATAATAATAGAATATCGAAAATAACCATGTAGTTAGTAGTTCATCATTGATAAGTTTGCAATTTTTCTTCTAAAAAGGTTAGGTAATTCGTTAGGCAGGGTCTGATGAGATCCCTGAACAGACATTGTTACTGCTTTTTCTACAGTTTTATAGTAAAATCCAAATAAGGTCAACGACACGCGAAGCTAACTTGGTAGAGTAAAGCAATTTTTGATGGCGGCACGCCTCAAAAATCCCAAAAATCATAATATAAAATTCGTACAACTCCGCATAGCGATAAAACTCATTACCATAGCCGCCAGCCATGTGTACTCGCGAGACAGGACCAAAGTTGCCGGTATGACAAAACCAGTATTCTCATCCATATTTCAGTACACCGATCGAAATCTTCATTTATATTGGCGGGTTACTTTCCGGACTTAAAAGTGCCGCTGTCTTTCGTCAATTTTCAATGTTATAATAAATTATCGTTTCCCTTTTCGGTTATAAATTATCACTGTATGCTTTGGGTAATGAAGGCTAGATTCTCTTTTTAACTCTTAAATAAAACCTTTTCACACGATAATCGTTTCAATGTAGTACTTTTAGTACTTCTCTCTATGGTCGATCCTTCATGTCTGAAGATTGTGATCACCAGACTTCACCCAGCAGTTTGTTAGGCTCTTCCATTTTATGACAAACTCGCTGTTTTTTTTGTCACTTTCATAGTGATTTTCTTGGCAATTTAGTGCAGGGATTTCTAGTTGTATCTATAATCATGTTTATTCCAGTTCTGTAAATCACATTCAACAATATGGTTGGCTAGTCAGTTGGATATTTGTTCCGAATCTGGTGACTCTGCCAATCCGCATTGGACAAGCGTGGTTGGTTAATATCCCGTGTCCCCCGGGGAACATATATAAGCTGTGGAAAAAAATATTCAACAATATTCGCCAGTTTAGTAAATATAGAGCCATATTGTTGCACTATAGTACATTTTTTAAAATAATCTTCCTTGCGAATGTCAATCATTCTGACTATTAGCAAAAAAATAAGATAATGCAATTCTATGCCCGTCATTTAATAAGACAATATCTACGAAATCACGAAGGAACAAGTACCTAATTCAATACATTGTAATACCCATGTAGCACGTCTCCGAAGAAGACGAAACAATTGAATTGAAATTTTCTATTAACTTTATTATGTAGCATGACTCGCTATTGTGAATTTTGCTCCGATCGTATTTCGTGATCGATAGAAATCATTTTACTTGTACCTCAAGCGGTCGATACAGACACTATTATTCACTCTGTACAGTCAATAACAAAAAGTAATAACGAATATAGTCGACCCAGAAATTTAATGTAAAAACGATAAATATCAATAATAAGGACTAGTTGTTGTACCCGGTGTTGCCCGTATAACATTCTTTTTGGGTCAGGGATCTTCAGGGCGTACGGAGGAATACTTACCTACAATTTAGGAACGTAAACAGGACAAAAAACTAAAGAACGTCCATTTTCATTTATAAGACAAGAAGATAATTCTTTTTATGAACCTTTAATTACATAAAATATTATTACACAAATATTATTTTTACAAAAATATTATTTTTTGACATTATATTTTTATAGAAACTATACACCGATTTTATTTAAAATAGAGAAGCGTTGATCTCAATTGCAATATTCCTTTTCCAATAAGGTTGATTTCAATAATAATTATTTAAGAATTGCTATACAAACAAATATAATTCTTACACGACATTAAGTCTTAGAATTCTTGTGATAAGGGTATTTATAATTTATAATTCTTGAGCAAAACTCCAAAAAAAAACACTTGAATTTAAAAAGTTTTTAAAGTCGCGTTTCACAGCTCATTCGAAATCATCTCTCTCTATTTATGTAGAAATGGACACTAACCCGCTTGTCCAAGGAAAATGGGGGGGACCTAAACTAGAAATAAATACTTATAGGCCATACATCGCGAGCGATCAATGACTCCGAAAGCGATAGCTTCGTCAATGATTAATGACCATAAATTGAATGATGAGGTAAGTTTTTAATTTGGAATTTAATATATTTTATTTTTACAAAAAATATAATCTTACAAACGTTTTTAATATGCATTTTCATGTTGACTGTACACGTCCACAATCTGATGGCGATCTTGATTAGAATACTATTGTATAGAAATGTATTTCATGTTCATAAAACGTAGACACGAAAGTAATAAGTGATAATTGCGCTTGCATGACATTAAAACATGTAACGGTTGCGACTGTTATCGCATTAACCCTGCAGTTATGAGTTATTGCTGACACCAGGAGAACTGAGGTGAAGTTTTCAATTAATAATATAAGTACCAACGTCAAGATAAGAATTAAATGTTGCGGAATTCAAGATGTAAATAAGTTAGGTGTGCTTATCTTAAAATATAACGTTCAAAACACACACTGACAATTGAAAATATGTGATAAAAACAAATTGAGAAATTAATGTTTGGCTTTTTATAATATTATATATAGAAGTATTAGTCACTTTTACCATTTTATTACTAAATAAAAACCTCAAAAGCTTCATTTACATATATGTACAGGATTGTCACGTAACCCCCAAAATTCTTTTTCAAGGAAATGAATGGTTTAATTTCCGGAACACATACACTATTTTCATAGTTACATATACCAGTTTACAAATACATTAATCATATTGCAACTAAGTTCATAACAACATATTACAGCATAGCACTATATGAATGAATTCATCGAAAACGAATACACATATGTCTGTTTATTTGTCCTTTTTGCTTTACTACACTATTCATCCGATCGCTATGAAACTTAGGGAAGTTGTTGAGCACACCCCCGCGAAAGGTCCTACGGTAGGTGGCGCACGTGTATACAAAAATAATAATCG
Organism: Baronia brevicornis; assembly: GCA_031353405.1. Taxonomy (NCBI): domain Eukaryota; kingdom Metazoa; phylum Arthropoda; class Insecta; order Lepidoptera; family Papilionidae; genus Baronia; species Baronia brevicornis. Next base: position 52,910 of record JASFAT010001451.1, read on the forward strand.
AATACCAACAAAGAAGTTTACGCTCTTTCTGAAATCGTAGCAACGCGCGACGGGTTATAGGTTATAAAACGCTTTGCATTCATAGCCTCATACTAAGATGTTGTTACCATTACAAACACAAACGACAAAGACGATAACTCAAACTCAAAACAAATACCTGTAGGCTATACAAGTATTTTTATTAAAGCAACTTCTCACTCTTTATTACAGGATGCGCTAGTGTCTAGTGTCAGGATGTATAGGAGTAATAGCCAAAATAATATAACCAAGGTCAATATTATTTTGGCTATTACTTCTATACATATCAATAAAGTCTGCTCCGTTACAAAACGTTCCATTGTTTTTTGCGCACCGTCTCCGCGATCTGCTTTAATCAATTAAAAATATTGTTTATAACAAAAACAATTTAAATTAATTGAAGAAACATTTAAATATGTATATACACAATGTCCCTAGGTTTTACAGAAGTCGCTAATTTAAAATCGAATATATACCTTTCCCAATATTATTAATTTTACCATACCATGGACGACCAATTATCTCAGTGGCGGGGCCCTCCGTCCGCGGAGTCAATGGTCGCAGATTCGATCCTCGCATCGGAATAAATATATGTATGGATTACAAATATCTATTCCAAGTCTGGTAACCCCGTCAATCCGCATTGGCAGGTGTGGTGGGTTAACGTTCGTTCCTCCAGAAATGGAGAGGCCCGTACTTTAGCAGTGGGACATATATTGGCTATTAAAAAAAATACCAT
>JASFAT010000959.1:0-40534 GCA_031353405.1 Baronia brevicornis
TATATATATATAATTCATCCGGATATGAGAATTTCGATTCTCATTTCCGGCCAATACAAAGACCATTGACGAAAGGTCTAACTTCCCCACTGAGCCAATACCTAATTAGCTTGGTAGCGAAGTTACATCACTGATGTTGTTCATTTTCAACTACATATGTATATATTGTAATTCAGACAACATCCATAACTACGATTCATACAATCATTAATGTCCTTACGTAAGGCGAAAAAAGGGGATCCGATACTTTTGTAAAGCCAACGAAGGTTCTCCAGGCCTTTATATCCAGTCTTTTGTAACACTAACATATTTCATTTCACTTTCATTTATCAAACAGTTCAGCTGTCTGTCTTTGTTCGAATTTGCTTTTTCTTCGTCAGACTTAACGGTTATCTTCCAATAGATTCTACTTACTTTCCTGATGATGCTTCGTGTTGAGACGAAACACGTGTCGAGAGCAATGTGGAAAAGTAGTGGTATATATTTGGTGGTTTTGATAGTGGTTGGGAAGTGAAAAGTTGCTGACGGCCATTTTTTTTAGAAAAAATTCGTTTAGGTTCCCCGTAAATCCACTTCTCACAGTAGAAAAAACACATTATATATTTTCTGTTTTTGTTTGCTTGTCACGGGATCTTAGTTAAGTAAATATACCGGCTGTCCACATAATAATGGATTTCCGTAAAGTAACGCTTGACTCCATTAATCATTTTTTTCGTCAAACATTTAAGATACAGACCACACTAAGAAGAAATTGAAACGATATTGAGTTTGTTTTTTCACTCAACGGCTTCTCTGGCATTGTGGAGAAATGTCGCATCTCTCATCATCTGTTATCGCTTTTACCATGGGGAGTATCCGAGAGATCCGAGGAATTGTTCAGAATAATTTCTGCTGCTGAATTCCACTGCCGCATGAATTCCACTGCCGTATCTGTGCACTACGGTGCATTACGGTTTTCCTCAAACTATCACTATGGAACCAGCTGCCTTTCCTGCAGCTGACTTCAGCGATATTTTCGAACCGATATGACATTGTAACCTTCAAAAAACAACCCTACACGTTTCTCAAAGGCAGGCAACGCTTCTGCAATGAGTGGCGTTCATTACTTTCCATTCGGTAACACGCCTCCTCGTTTGCCTTCCTATCTCATAAAAAAAAATCTTCATAAACACTCTATATATATACTACTTTCATACTCTAAAAGAATGTATATCGTAATCTATTTCCTTCAGATATTATAAACTACAACAGGACCCTCGAAAACGAAACTTGTATTATAGGCATAATTCTTCAATTTTGTATCGTATCTTCTTATTTATTTATTATAAATATACACTTAAAATTGTATTTATAATTCTCAACTCCCCTTGAATAAACCGTGAAAGCATTTGTAACCGTAAAAGTATTTGATAAATCTTTGGTGTAATGTTAATATTTTATACAAGTCCATTAACCTATATGCTCCTAATAAATATATCCTGGAAAATCCGGTCCCCCTTTATCATATCTAACGCCTAAGAGAAGAGATAAATGGTTTTGCATGCTCTGCGTACCTGGTTGAATTATTGGTCATTGTTTTCGTATGTGCTTACGCAGATTTACGGCTAAAAAGTTACCGAGTGGTACATGATTCAATTTATTACCAAACTGCTTTTGTAAACAATGGTTGCGGGTTCGACTCTTGCATCGGGATAAATATGCCTTGACAATTCGATTTGATTAAGCGTAGTGGGTTAATATAAATTTCTCCCGTAGTGAGAGGCCCTATATTCAACAATGGGACATTTATGAGGTGTAAAAGTTAAACCAAAAAAACGTAAAATATAATTATAATATAGTGCTTAAAAATTTTAAGTTCAAGGTATAAATTAAATTATTGAAATGTCTACAAGTCCATTGTATGATTTGTAGCTCTCCAGTTGACATATTAGTATTGTATTATTGACTGTGCATCTACTCAATATTCTGACATTATTTTAAAAAATAAATACAACTAAAATGAACTCAATTATTTTCTTATTCCATTTTTCCAAACGAAGGTTGTCTGGAAGATATTGTGCACCTGTAAAAATTAAATAATATTTTTTGTAATTATTTTATCGTATTTTATGATCGTTTACCTTCGTATCCCATAAAAAAGAGTAGGTATCAGAATTCGTAATTCTAAAACACATTTTTTTTCTTCTCACTTTTGAAGCTATCAAACGGAAAATATTAAAGTGTAGGTATCCGATGGTATGGAATAGTTCGATCGATATAGGTCATCAAAAATACCTCTTTTTAAATTATTTATACTTTAGGCACAGTAAGAATAGTAGTTTATGCAATTACGAAAATATGTATATAATAATTAGGCCGAAGTTTTTTTTTTTTTGGCATAGGAAGACAAACGAACGGGCGTGTCACTTGATGGAAAGCAATCAACGCCACCCATAGACGTCCTTCCGCAGCGCCATAGGAAGTGCGGAAGCGTTGCCGACCTTTAAAGAAACTGTCATTTTGGGAGGTGGAGGGGGAGGTGAGGTTTTGGGCTTCCAGAACTCTGCCGCTCATCGCACGAAGCGCGATAGCTAAGCTACCACTCAGACGCCAGTTTTTTGCGGAAGTGTTGTACTTCCCCGGGCGAGACAGCCCATTCATGCTAGAGACAAAGTATTCGTCTGCAGCGTGGCTCTACCGCTATTTTTTGTTATTTATTATCTACTTTATTTCTATTTTGTTAGTTTGATTTTTTTTGGCTTTCCTATAAACCTTTCAAAATGTCGCTTACTCCGTTTTGCATTCAAGCGTCGATATTGCCTTCGAATTTTATCCCATTGATAATCGAAATCCAGATAATTTGCTGCGTATTTTTCAACTTCGTAGTACAGTTTTGTTGTAATCAGTTGGAACTCAATCGTGGTAGCTGGAGCGCTAACTTTATACATATGCCGCTTGTTAGCGTTGGAGTTACGATTCCTTTCTATCCACATTTGTTGTTTTCCCGTGGAAATTGACCAATAAAGTGTGACGGCTCGACTGATTGTAGCTATTTATTCCTCATTCGCAATAGGAAATTGAACATTGGCAACTTGATTACGTAACTTTCATTGCGTGTTCGTGCGAATCTCTTAATGGAGTATTATGTTTACATAAGATTTTTGCTGTGGAATATGTAAAAAACCGAGCAATTTGGACATCCGTAATAATACTAAGGCCATATATATGTATATATGGATGCGTTGTTTACCTTAGGTATAAAATAGGATAAATTAGGTTTAAAAGAGGGATGTGGAGTAAAAGAAGATGTCGTGACAAAAGTTGAGAAATGGATGCTTAGATGGTTTGGGGACATAGAGAGGATGGATGAATAACGACTGGCAAAAGAAATTTATGTTGCGGGTGTGGATGAAAGGGTCGGTAGGGGAAGACCGCTGAAAACATACCTTGACCAAATTGCTGAAGTTTTTAAGAAATACCAGATCAAGAGTTAACCGGCGGGCTTGCATGAGGAGAGTAATGAGTGTGGAGGAAGCAAGGAAAGTATGCCGAGGTCGTAACAGATGGAGATCTGTGGTTTCTGCCTACCCCTACGAGAGAAGGGCATGACGATATGTGTGTATTAAATAGGACTACCTCATTGCTTCCCATATGTTATACTAACCAACTATAAGATCGTTAACCAAAAGGTGTCCAATAGCATCTACTCAAGTAATAAACTAAAACTTATTTTTCCTGTCTGTCTACAGGTCTATCTACATCTCAAGAAAGCTGAACTAGTTACAACTGAACTCTATCACAGTTCAAAGTGGAATAAGAGATATTTTATCCTTTTTTTGGGAGAAAGGGTGAAAGAGTGAATTTGTGTTGGATGTTTTTGTTTGTCTGTTATTTCCACCCCGTATGTGTGTTGTTCAATTTGTATCGAATATTTTAGGTTGTTCCTGTCCATTTATAAATCCATATTCATCCTAGGAAAGCTGAACTGGTTTTAACTGGATTTGAGTCCAGTCAAAACCAGTTCAACTTTCCTGAGATGAATGTGTATTTATAGATGGACAGAAAGTCCATCTTTGCCATTTTGGACTCTGAAGTCCAAAATGGCAAAGGCGAAATTTAATTCGTTTTGTAAAAAAAGAGGAATTTCTTTCGAATGTTATACGTTGTATGTTATTTCCACCTCGGAATAGGTTAGGGTTCGTACGCGGAAATTAAAAACCTTAAATATTACGTAACCAGCAAAGTCGCGGAAAAGAGCTTGTGAATATATAAAATAATTTTAAAATATAATCAGGCAACAGAAGCACGAGCTTAACAAACATTTAGGTTATAATATTCAGAGACTCTAATAACATCATAGTAAAGTTCTTTTTACATGACGGAGATTTAGTTGTCGCCTGGAGAAAATAAATAGCAACTTAAAGCAGATAACGAGGGTAATAATTCTTTCACACATGGCCACCGTTGTGATAAAGTCTACAGCATGATAATAAATATGTGTTTATTTATATTGTTTTTCAAAGATGTCTTACGGTTCATTTACATGCATACATTTTATGAACAAGAAAATTTATTTATTACTTTGTCATTGAATGATTACCCATAAAAATGACACTGTTTAAAGATTCGATATTTATATGGGAGCAGAAGTGGGTATATATGTATGTATGTATTCATATATCTATGGGGGTGGGGAGCTTTAAGTGTCAATTTAACATTTTATTTTATTGCTATATAATGAATATCTTTTCTTTACTTGCATTTTAACATACACTACACTATAAGGTAAAATGAAATATATTTTCTATTTTCGTATCTAAAAACTATCCAAGGGAAATGAGATAGAATTACTCTTATCTAATGAAAGCTTAAACTAAAATTGGATGTTTATGAATTTTAAATCAAAAAGGTTTTGTTTATATTATTCTTGAAAACATAGTCTTCATGAATGATTAATGACGACTAAAATAAAATTTACTGAAATTTATTCAATGAAACAAAACTATTTTTTAAAAATAAGAAATAGGCGAATGAGAAACGCGTCACCTGATGATAATAATCATAATCGCCATCGGAATATGCATCATTGAAATTTTTCCACCTATATTTTTCCAGCCCAGTGATTCGCCATTGCAATGACAGTAACATTCGCCTGGACAAGGCCTTGGAAAGTCCAGGTGTGACACAGTAAGCGGTGGAGCAGATGCTTCATGGATTGACTTGTGATCCCACAATCACACTCTTCAAATTGCGGTGGGATATAGCCCCATTTGCACATGTTATGTCTGCAATGACTCTCCTGTGTATGGAGTCTATTAAGAGATCTCTACATAGCCCATTGCAAACCGTAGGCAGGCGGAAGCTTCTCTTGCTAGGATATGAAGTTGGAGGGGACAGGATGTTTCATTTTCCACCGCACAATCCTCTCTTTAGCAATCTTCTCTATCCCTACTTAAAAGTAAGATTACTCATTCCCTTTCCCTATTTAAAAAGGGAAAGAAGGATGTAAAGGAAGGGGATGGAAATTGGGACCAGCATTCAAATCTCACCAAACAAACTACAGATTATCATCCAGAAATCCATTTTGGTGTGAATGTGTGGTGCTTCGCTAGAAACGTTAAGGTATAACACGTCGAAGAGTGTTGGAACAAACTTGTGTCTTAAGACTTCATTAGACCAGGTCTCAGATTGAGGTCAGCGGAACCTAATCCAATTCAATCTCAAAAAGACACAAGTTTGCGCATTTACCACCAAAAAGATTTTTTGGTGGTAAATGCGCAAAAAATGATTCAATGTTAAAATCGAATCCACGATCTTAACACGTTAAACGCCGATAGAAAAAAATAAAAATCGTAAAAATACTTTTGGTCGTAATTTGTTTATTATGTTACGATACGTATAGAAAATAAGTTTTATTCAATTCCTTACAAGGTATGTTTGTCCCACTGCGCAGTATAGTTCTACAGCGCCGTGCCGGTCACAGAGTACGAATAAAGTAACAGTCAGTATGGCCGGCGGCGAGAAAAAGTAGTTTGAATATGACTATACGTTGAGGTCACCGGTGACCCCCATGGCGTTTAGCGTGTTAATTTTTTTAGGTTATAAGCGCGATCGTTACTAATTTCACTGGTGGTGCTTAACTTGGCGGAATTTTTTTCGTTCAGAATCATATCTATTTGACAAACTACGAATATTTCTCTCTCCATATAAGTCTACTCTCTAAGAGTTTTAGGAAAGAGAAATAATACACGTTTATAAAATCTGAAAAGAAATATATTTTTATTTTTAAAAATTTGCATCAAAACAAATTGGTTCGTTTCATAAATAAAATATCGGTTACCAGCCCAAAATATATATATTAATAAATTTTTCGTTGTGCTGCATGCACGGCCTTAATATTATAATGACGTATCTTCCATTTTCGAACGTTGCAATTATGGAAAAATCTATCGTGTACCGAATAAATTTGTGTACCTAGTGTTTGCATTTATAAAATGCGTTGTAATTTTTTAAATTAATATTTTATGTACTATTTCCTGTAAAAAATTCACGGAAAGAATTTCTGCTTTATTTTGTGCAATTGACCTACATTTTGTATTACGATTAAAATATGTATACTTTCTGTATATTCGCGTCGGCCAAGCGGTCGAAGCCAGTTGAACAAACCCGATATCGCTGGAGAGAATGGGTGGATACTGACCTGCGTGAATGTCAAATTAGCAATTGACAAGAAATAGTGCAAGACAAAGACTCGTTTGGGAGGCCAAGATCCACTTCCGGTCATTGAGCCAGCGGAATAAGTACTTTATATTTTTAATTAAACATTTTTATGTGCAACGTCTATTCCATAATATTTTAGTGAAACTAACAGTATATAATGAATCCAGAGCGCAAATTCCTTTCCCCTTCCTTTATTTTATTTTCTTCTGCCTCTCTCATTACTAAATTTTTCCTCTCACATTATATACATCCTTGCCGAGAAACGCATCTGCAATGCCCTCCGTACTGCAGATATTCATGGGCTGAGGTGGTTACTTATCATAAGTTAAATCGTTTGCTTATCGAGTCCATAAAAATATTATTATTATTTTAAGGATAAAACATAATAAGAGAAAAACAGACAAAAAATATATACATACATATACATATGATCACGCCTGTTTCCAGTGGGGGTAGGCAGAGACCACAGATCTCCAACTGCTATGATCTCGAGACACTTTCTTTGTTTCATACCCACTCATCACTTCCTTTATACAAGCTCACCGGCTAAGGACACTTTTCACCTGGCTTTACTTGAAAACTTCAGCAATTTGGCCAAGGTATGTTCTCCTTGGTCTTCCTCTATCAAACCTTTCATCCATATCCGCACATAACAAATAAAAAAAAACAAATCCTATATAATATTATAAGAATATACTCATTATTAAGAATATTAGTTTTATTATTTTTTAATTCACATATAATATATAATAGGTCGGGGCAAAAGAATTTTCATATTTTGAATGTATTATTAGTAATCAAACCTCTTTGGCTGTACTGAATATAACTGGCTGGTTTTAATACCATATTAAATATGACATTCTGAAGATGCAATAAATAAAAAAAACTAGTTCCCGCCATTTTTCAATTGATTTTCAAGCAAGCAAACTGAACGTATGTGACGAAGAAATTCGGTACATTTTAAAGTTTTATTACAAAAAAGGTAAAAATGCGACGAACGCCACGAATAAAATTTGTGCGGTTTACGGACCTAATGCGGTATCAATAAGAGTAGGACAAATGTGGTTCAAGCGTTTCGAGTCTGGAAATTTTAGTGTGAAAGATGAGGTTCGCTCTGGACGCCCGTACTGTCACAGATAAAATCAGTGCCGTCTTTGAGAAAGTGGAGCAAGATCGACATATTAGTAGCTACGACATTGCTGAAGAACTGGATGTTGATCATAAAACAAAGTTATTGAGAAAAACCGGCCGGATCTGGTGAATAGGAAAGGCGTGGTGTTCCACCAAGACAACACCAGACCGCATTCATCTATAGCCACGCAGCAAAAATTGAGAGAGCTTAGCTGGGATATGTTGATGCATCCTCCGTATAGCCCTGACCTTGCTCCATCAGATTTCTACCTTTTCGGTCATTGCAGAACTCTTTAGGAAGCATAAAGCTAACCTCAAAAGAACACTGTGAACACTACCTGTCAGATTTTTCTAATCAAAAATCTCTACAGGAATGATCCCATCATGGCACTACCCACAAGATGGCAACAAGTCATCGATCAAAACGGCACATACATATTATAAATAATTAAAAAATTATACCTAAAAAAATATTTTCCTTTGTATGAACAATATATATCTATCTTTATATATATATATATATATATATATATATATATATATATATATATATATATATATATATATATATATATATATATATATATATATATATATATATATATATATATATATATATATATATATATATATATATATATATATATATATATATATATATATACTTTGGTAATGATAAAACGAAAATAATCAAGATTATTCTACTTTACTTTTCATTTTACTCAGAAGGGAATTCTAGGTTGTCATGCTAGTTAAGTAAACATCACCAAGGCTCTATATTCGCATGAAAAGTAATACGTCCGTGTCACGTCACGTCACCCTAAGTCTCGGATACTATGCAAACGACAATCAATATACTTTCTGGCAAGGCTTTGCTTACAAACCCCCACCCCGTATTGGATTTACTTAGTGAATGTGAAATACGAAATAGATCGTCGTGATCCCTTTTTTTGAGAAATCAATATAAAGTAAAATCCGGATATAGCGACCTTTAAGGGACTGAAGTATTAATCGGACCACGCTGAAAACGACCGATTATATAAGCAAACTTGATAGTATTGAACAAATACAATAAAAATTGAGTTTGCATTTACATTGCTAAAAACAGTTCTACTATAATGTTAATAGAGAACAGTATCCTTAATTTTAGTAAAAATACTTTTATTACTATTTTTTTCAAAAACCATTATCTGCAATAAATATTTAATTTGATAATAAATTTATTTTACATCTAAATTCAGTAACGTCGTTATACTTAAAAAGCTTTTTTTTAGTTTTTACTTTTCTCGACTTCTCTATATAAACTCAATACCATGAGGTATTTTTAGTTAAACAATATATTTTATTTCTTTTAGTTAAACAATATATTTCCTTTAATAATTTGGTTCAAGGATCGAAGCAATTTTTTACAGCAACTACCCACATTGGGCTATTATCGTTATACGCATTCGAGGCACGTTCGAAAAACGATGGCAAGACGAAGCAAGCAGCAATCGTTACGAATGGAATTGCTTATATAACGACAAATTCATATAATCAAAAGTCGATTACCATTGGACAAGAAATTAAAGTTAGATACAAAAATCATGTGAAACACACATTATTTATATCTCTCAATTGTCGAAACATATTTGGATTGTTGTGTCAAGAAAATATATCGTTTGTTGTTTACATATAAAGTTATGCGGAAATAGCGATGTGTATTAAGAGATTGTAATATTTCATATTTCTGAATGATTTTTTTAAACTTTTTTTGTGTAAAGGGTCAAACAGACTAGGAAAACTAAGAAAAGGGGGTATTCCCATTTTCTTTTCGTGGGTTTCTTACGAGGCGATTATGGGAGCAAAGACCTCGATCTAAAAACGCGATAATGTTGTAAATGACGCAGATGTCAAAATAATTTTATTGTATATTCGGATCAGAAAAAAAATTGCATCGAATGGTCTGAGGCTTACAGCTCTACGAGCCATAGAAAATGTTTTGTAGCGTTAGAACTGATTGTTTGAAAGTGACGATTTTTTCAGAAATCTTAATTTTTCTTGGCTCTGGTGGTAAGTTGTCATTTTGCGGTTTACTACGTTTTCGCTTTTTTGCGTCGACGAGTAGATTACCAGCGATCCCCAATTCCCCAAAAAATCCGCTAGTAGCGCGCGATAATTACGAAAACGCTCTTCAGTTTTGAAGGATACCCGTGTACTTACAGTGGATAGTTACTATTATATATTAATAATGATGATGTTAATATGAAACGTTCATTTGTTATGTCCACATTTTTGAAACAAGTTAATCAGTCCTTGTATATTGTGATGACGAATATGTAACACACATGCGGGCTATAAATAGCTTAATTATAATTACGAATATGTAACACACATCCGGGCTATAAATGGCTTAATTGTGATTACGAATATGTAACACACATCTGGGCTATAAATAGCTTAATTGTGATTACGAATATGTAACTCACATCTGGACTATAAATAGCTTAATTGTGATTACGAATATGTAACTCACATCTGGACTATAAATAGCTTAATTCTGACAATCTCATTAGTTCAGTGGTAAAGTAATAATTTACGGTGTCAATGATTCTGGTAATATTCCAACACCGGGATACATATACATGTAGTCTACATTTATTTCGAGTGTGGGGGCTTCACCGATCCGCTATGGACAAGCGTGGTGAATTAACGTCCATATATTAAGAAATAGGGAAGCCGGTGTCCAATTTTAGTAACTAAAAAACACAATCTATAATGTGACAACAATGCTACCATTAATGTAGTTTGAAGTTTCCAAACACTAGAACTCAACAGTCTTTAATCTTGATTTATCGATAAGCCGGCCATCGCATTGTGTTTCAAGTATCTCGCAGCAAAGTTGCGCTGCGTTAGCTAGATAACTGAAGAACTGCAATTAATCAAGCTGCAGGGAGTTTAATAAGTTTGTTTCAGCACTTTTATTATAGTAAGAAAGTTTCTTATTAACAATATAGACTAAGATACCATATGTACACTTCTATATAAATCTATATATGTATATAATATAAAACAATTATTATTTATTGTGACGACCTAATTATCTCATTGATGAATCTACCGCTTTTCGAGTTAATGATTTGGATTCGATTCCCGCATTGGGATGGAATGAATAGGAAGGCAAACGAGCAGGCGTCTCACCTGATGGAAAGCAATCAAAGACATTCGCAGTGCCATAGGTATTGCAGAAACTGCCGGTCTTTGAGAAATGTGAAGGCTTATATTGTAATATTAACATTTAGTGAATGATCTAATTAAATTGAAATAGTAAAAAAATATTGGTCATTGCAATAGTTTTAGAGATTGCCACAGATTTTATCGCATTGAACTACTTTTTACTTTTTAATTGCAGCACGTATTACGGGCAACGAACTGTTGAAGCACAGAATTATAACAATTGTACTTATTGAATAGATAAATTAACCTATAACAAACATTTTTTTTTAATCTAATTTTCTAAACAAATTATCATCATTAACTTTTACGTCTATTGCAGATGATTTACGAAATAACGATTGAGAAACAACGCCTTTTATGGCTAAACAAATGGATGCGAGAGCGGTATATCCTGGCGCAGACTTAACAAGAAAGGGTTGCAGGGGTCCATATTCAAATGGATCAATTCAAATGGACCTTAATAATTTTTCCTCCTTGTTAGCCAAGCCCAAGCCAAGCTACGTCACCAAACTTGCGATCTGCTAGTTTGTTAACAAGTCCCTACAATGAGCTACATATATGTTATATACTGATGGTCGCTTTGCTCTATATTTAGAGAGTCTGACTTCCGAATCAACCTTTGAAATCCCAGTCAAAATCTATTTTTAAGAAGAAGTCGTTTTAGCGAATCGGCAGATTACATCACTATATTAAAGTACATAAATTGTAACGCAGCAATGGACTCGAATAGAGAAAAAACTTAAGGAAAATATATAACATGCGTCACGGAAGAAATTACAGTAGAATGACATTCGAGCACGGAAGAGAGGACCCAGTAGTATCATTGAATTGCTTTGTACCGTAAATAAGGAAGAATACATAACTTTTTCCTTAGTTATTGCCACATGTAGTATAACGAAAATGTAAACCTGTTTCTTTTTCATATACATGAAGTTCTCAATGAAATAATGATGCCTTAATTAACTCAATGGTGCAGGTACCACTTTCCGAATACAATCGTGGGTGCATTTCCCCTATCGTGTCAATTCCATATATGTACGTGTGGCCTATATATATTCATTACGAAACTAGGTGCCCGATGAAACCGCGCTGGACAAGCGTGGTGGGTTAATATCCGTTCCTACAGAAACATGGAGGCTTTGTATTCAGCAGTGGGACGTACATATATGGGCTGTATATGCAAATATAGAACAGACTTAGAACTAACTATCACATATAGTAATTGTATTGACAAAACATTCGCTTTCTGAACAAAGGATTTATTTCCCGCGTCATGATAAACATTTGTATGACCTACAAATATTTATTCTGAATGTGCGTGTACTTTTCCTTATTATATGTGCGTTTTTAATCATTCGACGATAACAGTCCTAGTATGAGGCTATGAGTTCAAAGTAAGCTACAAAACGTGGACAGAAACAAAAGGATACAAAATTCGATAACACAGCTGTCTTGTGCGAAAATAATTTTATTTAGGGATCAGCAATGAAATTTGGTTATAAAAACAAATTTAAACAAGTTATCCGGTTAATTGACAGAATATTCAAAGTTATAAATATATTAAAAGTATTCTCAATTCACCTAGCATAGCATACTTTAATAAAATTGATTCGCTTGCCTTTACAGCGACCTACAAAGATTCTGGATTCTATAGCGGCAACAATAGAGAATCTAGCAGAAGTCCATTCGCTACGAGCGCACAGCGAATAATAGAGAATCTAGCAGAAGTCCATTCGATACGAGCACGTAGCAACAAGCAAATAAACCGTTCTTACAACAGCAACAAGAGGGTCTTTCACGCATCAGAAACGCTATTCGAAACTTTCAATCCAAGATCGATCTTGTCCATGCTCTCGACTTTTATAAATAGCATTCCTTACAAATTTATAATTAATAGTGGAGCAATTTCTGGTGTATATGTTATTGCTATGGATAAAGAGGTCCGACAACCAACAAGAAAACAAATTGTCTTTATTGCATTCATATTATGTATGATACGATATTTTGTACAGTAGAGTAGAATTTCTCCAAGAAAAGTCTCCAGGATTAACTTCCTTGCCTTTCATTTACTGCCATCTTTTTCCTTACTTTCATATATATATATATATATATATATATATATATATATATATATATATATATATATATATATATATATATATATATATATATATATATATATATATATATATATATATATATATATATATGTATGTATGTATATGTATATGTATATATACATATATATATATATACATATACATATATATATTATACTCAAGCCTATCCCCCGCAGGGGTTGGCAGAGAGCCATAGTACCCAGGGGAGCTCGATCCCAGGACGGTCGGCATGCTTGTGACTTAGCTCGCCCTTAGCCACGCATTCTTTGGCACGGCAGACCCTGGATTGGCGGAGAGGAAGGGAAAGGATAGAAAAGAAAGGAAAGGGCAGGAAAGAAAATGCGGATTAGGGGGGTTACCAAACTCGGAATGCATATTTATAAATCCATACATATATTTATTCCGATGCGGGGATCGAACCCGCGACCATTGACTACGTGGGAGTCCCCTCCGGAGGTCCCCGCCACTGAGCCAATCGGTCGTCTATACATACATACTGTGTGTGTGTGTGAGTGTGTGGGCTAGGCGGAATTGCTTAACATCAAATGACCCACTTGCTCCTTTGCGTATTTCTTTTATAATATGTATATCAATAATTGTGTATCAAAGTTTTTATATTCTGTAGTAACGTAAATAATATTTACTTAAATAAAGCAAACATCGTTTTGCATTGCTAAAGTAATCTTGTTCTACATCAGTTAAGGCACTCAAATTATAACAATCTGACACGAAATTTCATTGTTTTTCATATCCCTTTGTTGTAGAATCACAGTTAACCTTTTCTTTCCTTATCTCCCCATTGTAGTTCAACATTCGTACTCTTTGTTCACTAGCTTCATTAGTGCCTGGGGTAACAATGGCTGGCATATATTTTTACATAGCGCTTATGTCTACTCAATCTGTTTTCAGACTGAAAAACTTGTTAGTTTTCACATGATGTCGTGAATATTAAATCTTTGATTTTTTTTATTGAAAAAGAAAGAAAATATTCAAACGGGTCGCCTGTAGGTAAGTAATTATCGCCATCCTTGGAATTCTTCAATACTAAGAACACTGCAGATGGATTGCCTAACTTAGGCTAAGAAAATGAATAATTGAAGGTAAATAAAATAGAGACGAATTGGTACTTCACATTTTTACACTCACCGTACAAACAAGTAGCATAGCAAAATGCTGTTGCTAAGGTTTCTATCAAGATGTGGTAGTTCCACAAATATATCTAGAATTAAATTAAATAAAAATCAAAAGTTATGATTTTGTATTATTTACTAATGATTTTTGTTTGAATGAAAACTTTTTTATTTTCTAATACTTATTTAAACTTAAGTCTTAACATTAAGTTTAAACTAACTTTGAGTTAATGATTGAGTTTGAGTTGAGATTACGTTAACATTATCTGACTTCGTATACATCAATGCATTTGGAACTGAAGCATTCAGGAAGTTACGGGCATAGAACGATAAACACATAAATTAAATGTTACACCAGGATATTATATTTGCCGAGAGCTGGAACGACATGGTACAAGAAAGACTTACATGGCGTTTTTTTTTTATTATTGCAGTTCAAGACTCATTATGAAACAGTGCCGACATTGTAATGCATAATATATCATTAGAATATTTAAGAAAGGAAAGTAATATATACAATTTTATAATTTAATATATTTTAACTTAGGTAATCCATAATGTATAAATGTAATCTAAATTTATAATTAATGTAGAGAATGTACTTCAACGTTATCTAATTTTATTAACATCAGTGCATTTGTAATTTGGCCGTGAATTGGAACAAGAGATCTATTAAATATTAGTATTTACTTATTAATTTATTTAATACTCTATTGTACACAAAACAGGAAATACAAAAAATTAAAAGGAAAGAAGATGTACAAGGGCGAGCTTAACTCAAAATTGAGTTTTCTTCCAGCAAACCCAGGAGTGAAAGAGAGATAAGAAAAGTTGTACTATATAACTATTGAAACATAGAATGATAATACTTAAGCTACATGAAAAAACACTGTTCTAAACATTCTCTATGACAATAATTAAAGTTGAATATACACTTTTGACGACGACCAATTAGCTCAATGGCGGGGCCCGCCACCCGCGTTTGTATGGATTACAAATATTTATTCCAAGTCTGGTAACCCCGCCAATCCGCATTGGACAAGCGTGGTGGGTTAACGTCCGTTCCTTCAGAAATGGAGAGGCCCGTGCTCAGCAATGGGTCATATGTTGACCCATGTGCTGTTAAAAATAATACTCTTTTGCTTTTCACACATACATACACGCACACACTCACACATAGCACACACACAACATATCACATACACATATATCATATCTGTACATATCATACAAAACTGTCCTTGATTAACTGTCGTAAATAATAAATTTATATATTTTTAATATAATCCATCATAATGTTAATTCGTAATTGTCTCCAGAAGTCTTCAAAATTTATACACATAAGTGATATACTATGGATTTTGTATCAAATAAATGAAATAAAAAAGAAATCTGATATTAACATATACAAATGGCACCTTTTATAATGGTAGGTCACGACTCATTTTGAACCATTGCACCATCTTAGTAATTAAGAATATTTTACAGTTAATAACGGTACATAAAATATCACTCCCATATTTTTAATTTTAGTTATTTAAGTCCTAAAATTATTTAGACGTACATATTTTTGATATCAGCTAGTTTGGCGGGTAAAAATGAAATAAATTTACATTGATATCGTTAACAAACAAAAAGTCACTTAACGGTTGTCTTCCGTAGTCTATTATACCTGATGATACCTCGTGTTGAGGCGAAACACGTGTGGTTTGCAAGGTGGAAAAGTGATAGTGTGTGTTTTGAATTGTTGATAGTGGTTGGGAGTTGGAGAGTTGCTGACGGCCGTTTTTCCGGTAAGATTTAGTTTGGGTTACCGTAAGAAAAAAACACACATTATTATGTTTCTGTTCTTGTTTCCTTGTCGCGGATGTTAGCTAAGTAAAAGTTCAAACTGTTCACGTAGTAATGGATTTCCGCAAAGTAACGCCTGACTCCATTAATCATTTTAAAAAAAACTATTAGAGTTAGAAAAATACGTTAATACAATGTGTTTAATCCAGTAACACGTTACATCCGAAATCACTTATTACCGCGTGCGCTTGTACGGGCGTTGTTTTGGTTCAGTGGGTTTCATTGGCGCGGTGCGATAATTAGGTCGACGCTCCCCCTAATTCAGTGAATTTTAGCGGAACGAATGACCTGATTTTACGTCGATGCCATAAAGCTCTTCCATTTTGATAAGCGACTTAAAACCACGCAACATTAAAATCTCTGCACGTCTCATATGACACGACACACATACATATATACATAGATATCGTCACGCATGTTTCCCGTAGACAGAGACCACAGATCTCCATCTGTTACGATCTTGGCACACTTTTTTTGTTTCATCCACACTCATCACTCTCTACATACAAACTCACTGGTTATGGGCACTATAGCGTGCCTGCCGTTCTGCTTACGGTGACACCCGGGATCTTTAGGGGGATTTTCAAATAAAATTCTTCAAAACAATATTAATTTATTCTTGCGTGTCATTGTACATTTATATAATATCTTATACTCTATTAACACTTTTCACTTTACATTTTATTTCTCAAAATATATATTATAATTTTCCCTTAATATATATTTCCCTAAATATATATTATAATTAACCCGTTCGACACAAAACATTGTTTTGTGCCGAATGGGTGACATGTCTATATAAAAGACGTCAGTCGAATGAATGTATTTTGTTTTATAACAATTTCTTTTTCATTTTAATATGTTTCATGATAATGAAAAATATATAAAAGGTAATGCATTAGTGATACATTTATCAACTTATCACTACAGTACTTTTATCATGTCATATTTAAAAAAAGATATGGCACGAAATAGAAATAATAAGGTGTTTGTATTCTATTTGACTACCTTGCTAATTAAATAATATTTTTTTTAATACCAAGCGTGTCGCCTGATGGAAAGCAATCAATGCCGCCCATAAATATTCGCGATACCACAGGCGTCACTGAAGCGTTGCTACCCTAAGGTATGTGTTGTTTGTCTGAAGGTACCAATGTCGTATCGGTTCGGAAATACCGCTAAAGGTAGCTGGTTCCACAGGTTGATGGTACGCGGATAGAAGTTTCGGGTGAAGCGTACCGTACCGGATCGCCAATCATCCAGATGGTGGGGATGAAACATTTCTGTTCTGCTTACATTTATGAAACTTAAAGACGCTACTAAAATTAATTATAATTAATAAATTTGTTCGTGTGTCTATATATTTGCCAATAAAAACTATTATCTACATTAAGATAAGAACATTCATCTCCTAAAAATTAAAAACCTACGCTTATAATGCTTTTTAAATGTCATATAATCCAGAAAATGTAAAGATTAATTTTAAATTAATTATAACATATATCTAAACTTAAGATAAAAAACCTGTTAAATTTCTACAATTGTCTAAATTATTTTAGTGACATTGAAAATTCGAACTGTCGAAGTAAGGCTTTGTGTGGGCTTTGCTCTATTTATGGTCGCACTCTCTCATTTTTCTGGCTTAACTAGCTTTGAGGTCATACAATCACTTGAATAGCAACGTTTCTAGAAATTGGCAATATTGTAATATCTTATTTTATATCCATATAGCAATGTTTAAATATTACTGAAATTCTAATTAACACATTCAAGACGAGATATAAATGAAGAAATGAAGAATAATTTTGAAAGTGATCCCCAGGAGCAATATGATTTTTTTATTCTATGTCAGACTTTTAACAGAAAAAATATAAGCTGAAAAATGAATATTTCAAACAATTTTCATACGAAAACGTAGTTTGGTTTCTGACAATATTGTTAAACACTGAGGGTGTAATCCAAGTGTAGGTTGCCACACGCTTGGAAGCGATCCGTAGCAACCGAGATGAAATCCATTGGGTTGACGTGACCTGAAGTGAAGCGCGTCGCTCAAGACCGAACCCAATGGAGAAGCACTGTGGACACCCTCTGCCCCACCTCGGGGACATAGGACCATAAGAAGAAGAGGATTTAAGGCTGAAGATAAAGACAAACATTTATAGTAGAATAATACACATATGTTTTAAAAAGAATAAATATACATGTCATAATTATTTTATGAAATGAATAAATCTTTACTTTACTTCTGCTTTTAATTCTCAATGGTCCTGGTTGTGGTTCACTTATTATGTGGTCTAACTTAAAACCAACACGAACTTAACGATAACGTACCGTTAACCCTTAAATTTACACAGAATGATCGTATCCTCAACATTACTGTTTTAGCCTTTTTGGCAAGGAAAAGCCCAATGGCAAATCCGAATCAACACTTTTAAAACCTAAGCACAATCCTTACCAATAAGGTATAGCTATTTCGATTCGATTAAATAAATACCTGGAGTACACTGTGACTGAAACCAATATACAAAACACCAACAACAACCAACATCCGCATACAAAACACCTTGCGGTGCAGCGAACCTTTAATACGATTACTTGGCCTATTCTAACGTATGGCTGTGACACTAACGCTAAAGGAAGAGAAGAAACTTCTAGTTGCAGAACGAAAAGTCTTCCAAAAGATCCTGAGCCCAACCAAAAGTGATGATGGCAGTTGGCGAAATCGAAAAAATGCCAAAACCGAGCATCTGGTGGTCCAACTCAATGTAATAGGAGTGGTTAAGGCTCACCGACTTCGTAGGCTGGGCCACATTAAGAGGATGAGGGACGATCGTGCATCAAGAGAGCGTATGTGGGCGTCCCAGGTACTGCTGGAGAAACATGATCGAAGATGACTTGTGCAACCTTCAAATCTGCAATTGGCAGGTGGTGGCGCAGGACAGGGCACGGTGGCGTAAGATGTGTTCGGAGGCCAAGATCCATTTTGGGTCGCTGCGCCAACAAAGTTAGTTAGTTAGTTACTTCGAATATTTGAAGGAAGCCAACCTAGCTTGTCTAATTAATTTTATTCAAAACTATTTTCTAAGTTTGACCATTTAAATTTATCTCCTCATCTACAAAGATAAAAACAAATATAGAAAGAAATCGTAACTCCAACACTAACAAGCGGTTCATATAAAAACTTGGCGCCCCAGTTACTGTGATTGACCTCGAACTGATTACAATACGACTGACCTACAAGTTTGAGATACACTAAGAGCAAATAATTGTATTGTTTTCTTAATTAACTAACTTGTGATAGGTATACTATTCATATTTTAATACTATTTGAATATACAATATATATTATTTTTCAATTACATTTCAGTGAATCGTTTAATGTATTAAAATAATCTGTATTTTAATTTATTATTTAATATTTAACGAAATAATATTAAATATATGTGCCGCATAATAACTCAAGTCTAATAAGGAAAATAAGACGGATGATATTAAGTTAGTTATCTAATATTAAAGATGTAAAACTGTTATTATTATTATATTAGTTATGAACATTTAAATATATGCAACCGGAACCAACAAATCAAATCTACAATACTAATACAGTAGTTAAAGCTCAGAAGGTATTATAAATTATATTAGGGTTTCATTTTGTCAGGGTTCCTAAATGAGTATGAACTAAAAAAAACATAATTATGTTAACGATTAAATAAAAAAGACGACATTAATAACGATCTAAACGTAAAGATCGAAAAATGAAAATAAAACCATTTATGAAGTCGATGAAATACATTAAAATATAATAGTTTCAAGTAAAATATAACACATTACTAAATCCAAATATAAATGTCACATTTTTCCAAAGAATATTTGCGCTTAGTGTAAAACCTCCTTAATGATGACTCCCAGAAACTTCAATACTTTCTCATTCCCGATACGACCACAAAATGACTTGTGATTTCTTCGATAGTAATTATTAATCTTTTATGTGTAGATTTTGTAAGTACATAATTCTTCTAAGTAATATTCCATTTATCCATCCATATTGTAGAAGTTCACCATTATGAAGTTACGTATTATAAACCAAGGTAATAAATAAACAATCGTTGTTTGTCAGGAAAACATTATTATGCTATCGACGCCTCGGCCCGCAAGTCATCTTCCTGAGTCAGTAACTCAGTGAATTAAACTTCATTTATTAGTGGGTCGGTGTTATACTGAGACAAAACAATGTTTTTAAGGTAAAATTTGAATTGAACTCGTAGGTATATTATAATAAAACGTTCTTATTTATATTCCTTGATATGTATGGAATGGCCAAAGACCCGATTTAAATGCATATGGTGGAAGAGGGTAATTAACTTTGAGCACCAAAATAGGCTTTATCAACCATTAATATTTCCTATTTTTCTTTATGTCATTGAAACGTGGACTGTATTAGCTAGAGAAAAAGGCAGGATCGACGCATTCGAAATGTGATGTTGGCGACGGATGCTAAAAATTCCTTTGACGGCCAAATGCAAATACGTGTTGATCTTGTCAAAGCGAAAACCGGTTTGTTCACCGTATATAGCCAGCACCATCATCTTTTATTTCGGCCACATTGTGAGTATGGGTGAGGAAAATTTAAAAAAACTCACACAAACACACACACCAACCCAGTGGATAGACCACAAAATAATCGCCAAACACCCAGCTACACCACAAAGTTAACGAAGCGATGGATAGATGCCGGTGGGGAATAACAATACACTCCAGATGCGGATAAAATAATAATGACCACGATCCTCAAATATGAGGGAGTGACTACATAAAGAGAGAGAGAGAGAGACCATACCTGTTTGCGGCCTGATTATTGTTGACTCTTTTTGTGTATCTTATCTGTGTTGGGTATTTTACAGGTAGTGGATATTTAACGTATTTTTGTAGTTTACTAGTCACAACATGGTGTCAGCGGTGGGCACTAACACACACCTCCGAAGAGATTCGTCGTCGTCATTTGATTAAATGTATAATGACAGATCAAAACTCTTTCACTGATCCTAGTTTATCAGATACAATGAAAGGAAATGAAACAATATATGTATGTATATATGTAAGATCTCCACCTCTCACGAGGAGAAGAGCTCAAATGCTCCTATAGTATAATGTGGCAAAATATGTATAAAAATGGTTTTAAATTGTTATAAATAAACCACTTTTAGTGATGGATTTAGAGATAAGTTTGTATTTATATTTTAAATACTTGCCTTGAAGGCAAAAGATGATATGTATGTTATCTGTGTGTGTATAGCTCTCGTGTTTCGTCGTCGTCATAATACTCTATTTACCAATTCCAAATCAGAATAAATAACACTTTGCCTCTGTACCGTTAGGGTTTTAAAAACACACAAATACTCATTGTTATCATTCTTTCCTTTTTAGATTTTTCTATTTGTCCTTATTAATTTGGCTATATGATAGATTCATAGAAATATAATATTCCATTCCACACTAAATTTGCTGAGATGCAGTCTCCACTTCTGCATTTATCTAGCGTTCTCCGAGAGACATGTCCAGTCCAGGAGATGAATTTAGATCTTCAGATTTCTTTGAGCTTATGAAGAAGACGCACCGTATAAGAGTAGGGGTGTAGTTATGCGTACTGCATCGTAAATATTTATTGACAATAAAACTAAACCCGTAAAGATAAGCCTTGTTATTTCTTTCAGCAAAAACATATACAACAATAAATGGGACCCTCACGTAACTCGGCCAGCTTTAATGGGCGTAAACCGAACATGAAATTCGTTTATCACGCTAACTGTAACTGCAACTAGACCGGGGTAAACGTGAAAATATTATTACGTGTTCATATTTCATGACCTGAAATCAAATGTCAATTATTTTTGTAGTCATAATGAAAGAAAAAGTAATCCGCTTATGGTTTATTTTTAAACATAGTCTACTTAGGTACTTATTGTAGAAAAGCCTTAGTTGTATACGGGAAAATAAATAAATATTCATTGTTATATTATATTTTTTATGGAATTGGAAGGCAAATTAGCGGGCGGGTCACCTGATGGAAATCAAATCAACGCCACCCATAGACAACTTTTAAGTAAATAGACTTTTAAGTAATTTGTAGGCTTGTTTTTAAAGGTTTCAATGTCGTGTCAGTTCGGAAACACAGCTGGAGATAATTGATTCCACAGGATAGTGGTGCGTGGAATCTGTGTGTGTATAGAAAACAGTTTCTGAAAAAACGTACCGTACTGAACCGCTATTGGTTGATGGATATGGAAATCCAGAAACTTTTTTTTGTGGTGAGTTGTACGTTGGTGGAATTCAGAGGCTGGCATTATTCTGAAGAATTCCTCAGAGCACCCCCCATAAATAAATATCCAGTAACTATATTTATACATCTATCATCTCTATCCTACCTGTGGGTGTCGTAGGAGGAAATTAGGGGAACCAATACTAAGGGACAGGCAGTAAGAATTACCCATATAGTAAAAAACAATCTACGATCGTCACTCCACCTGTCAAGTATGAAGGATATAGCAACATCCCGTATTTGTGAGAAAAGGTAGTCAACGGTGAACTGTTATGTCTATATCGATAACATATTCTTCTTCTTCTCTCTTACACTCCTGGAGAAGTGGTAATGGTTTGATCATCTGAAAGATGATTAATGGAGTCAGGTGTTACTTTGCGGAAATGCATCACTATGTGGACAGTCAAAAGTTTTACTTAGCTAAGATCCTCGACAAGCAAACAATAACAGAAAATTAATCATGTGTGTTTCCCCGCTGGATGAAGTGAATTTATTTGAAACTTAAACAAGTAACTTACCGAAAAACGGCCATCAGCAACTCTCCATCCACCAACCACTATACACAACACCAAACACACACTATCACTTTTCCACCTTGTAAACGACACGTTTTTCGCCCCAACACGAGGCATCTTCAGGTATTATAGTCTCTACGGAAGACAACCAAAAAGTCAGCAGAAATACTTCAGGTTTAAGATGTCTTTAGGTTTAAGGCGTCCAGAGCGAACTTCATCTTTCACACTAAAATTTCCGGACTTGAAACGCTTGAACCACATTTGTGCTACTCTTATTGATACCGCATTAGGTCCGTAAACCGCACAAATTTTATTCGCAGCGTTCGTCGCTTTTTTACCTTTTTTGTAATAAAACTTTAAAATGTACCGAATTACTTCGTCACATACGTTCATTTTGCTTGCTTGAAAAACAATTGAAAAATGGCGAGAACTAGTTTTTTTTTTATTTATTGCATCTTCAGAATGTCACATTTAATGGTATAAAAAACCAGCCAGTTACATTCAATACAGCCAAAGAGGTTTGATTACTAATAATACATTCAAAATACGAAAATACTTTTGCCCCGACCTAATATATACATACATACTCGAGATAGATGATAAAATATATATATATATATATATATATATATATATATATATATATATATATATATATGTATATATATATATATATTCACAGAGCTTCATCCGCAACCATTCATCGCAGCGAAACGGCTCTCCATTGATCGCTTCTCGCCCTTGTGAGAATCAGGACGTGACGGGTTGCGAACCACTTCGCCGTCATTTTCAATAAATTAGGTATAGTAAATTCGTCTTAGTGAATTCCACGAGCGGCTGGGGTTGACCCCAAATCCTCCCTTGCGGGAGGATTTGGGGAGTGATTAGCCCGTGATTAGCGGAGACCGTGGATTAGCGGAGTGGAAAAGAAAGGATAGAGAAGAGAGGAAAGGGCACGAACGGAAATGCGGATTGAGGGGGGGGGCGTTACCAGACTCTGAATAAATATTTATAAATCCATACATATGATAAAATATAAAATATTTTAATGTGACATATCGTGAGTATCTATTTCATTTAAGTAACGTCAGTATATTACAAGTTATAAAACAAGTTTCCAAGTCACTTTAATAACGTGACGTTACAGTTTGAGTTAGATTCGGTTTGCATGGGCCAAACAAACTTTCTGCAGCTGAGATTCTAAAGCAAACTTAGCAAGACATTTCTATCGAGTTATACGATAAAAGTTATTGAAACATTTTCAGCGCTATTTATTTTAAGTGCGGCCATACTGAACAAACAAATGAAAAAGAAAATATCAAAGGAGACAGAAGAATACAGAATCTCCACTAACGAAAGCTTTTAAATAGAAGAAAGTCTTAAGTCTAACCATTTTTACACTATATGCTGATAACCTAAGTTTCACAAGTAAAATTATCGAAAATATGTAAAATTATCGAATAAGTAAAATTATCAAATATAATTTTTCGAAATTAAAACTAAACGTAACTAAAAATTAAACGTCAATTATGGAGTGTTAAATTTATTTATTTAAGTATTTGGTATACCGACACAAAAAGAAATATATAATCATCGCGATAGTATCTCAACGCGTCAAGACACGAAAAATGAATTTAAAATATATGTATGTATGTGTGTACATATTGAATTGAGTTTGGCCTTATTTTATTGGAATGATAAAAATAATTTTTAAAGCCTGAAATTTAAAATTAACTTTTAAATAATACTATTTGATATTATTGTAACTAAAGTAATATTGTATAATCTGGCCTGAAACACAAACATATATTTTATATTACTCTTTAATTTATCTTTAAAATTATTAAGAATGGAAATAATCTTTACATTTATAATTCTCTTATAGTTTTGTGTTTGAGTGAGTCCCTGGAGGAATTATGTTCGCGACAGAATAATGTATAGATAGTAAATGTTCACAACAAGAATAAAAATAGATAACAAATAAAGAATCTAATAAATAGAGAGAGATCGGTAGGAATTGATAGCAAATAAAGATTAAATATTCAAATCGTGACAATAGAACCTTATACGGGTTAATACAGACATAGTAATAGTTCGATAGTGTTCGATATAGTTTGAGTTCAACAAGCAAACAAATTGAGACCCACCGCTCGTTTCGTTCGTTTCGTTTTGTTTCGTTCGTTTCGTTTCGTCTCGTTTGTTTCGTTCGCTCGTTTCGTTGGATGGATGACCCAAGAGCCGCTCGTTTCGTTCGTTGCCTTTTGTTTCGTTCGTTTCGTTTCGTCTCGTTTGTTTCGGTCGTTCGTTTCGCTTGGAGGGATGGTCCCCAAAAAGCCGCTCGTTTCGTTCGTTCGTCTCGCTCGTTTCGTTCGTCTCGTTCGTCTCTTTTTGTTTCGTTCGTTTCGTTTCGTTTCGTTTGTTTCGTTCGTTCGTTTCGTTTGGATTAAGGATGCCACAAAAGCCGCTGCGAAAAACAGCGGCACCAAAGACCAGGGGGCGGTCGCCCCGTTGAGTTCAAGCTCGAGTAGTGGGGTTCATCCCCGAGGCTCGCTCCTACACCCCTCCTTGAGGGGGTAGATGTCCCCGATTGATTGATTGATTGAGTTCAACCGCGATCGGGTCGAGCATAGTGCAGGTAGTTGGGTAGCGCAACGACAACATTAAAAAGATAATTTGAGGTACGTTATAATATAATAATTTATTTTATACAAATCACAATTATTATAATTTTTTATATAAACTAAATTTTTCTTACATTATCTGTCACAAAACAAATGGCGCCACAGTCGTATAAAATTAGGTTTTATATTAATTCTAATATACCCATATATATTAATAGTTTTATAAACTGTTGGGTAAAATAGGAGTATGTGAATTCAGTACACGATTGTACCTGCATTAGATTTATGTGTCACCAGTGTGTCGGCGAACTAAGTTGCAACAAGAACTGCGGCACATTTGTCATTCTGACCGCTACTTATTCCATCTACGTTGAAAATAGGAAACGTTTTGCATCTAAACATAAAATATTTATATTTTTGTTACACAAAGACATCTTTGTATACAGATATTTAAAAATAGACAAGCAATATTTTTAATATTACTAGATTTCTTATCAAACATGCTAACTAAGCTAATAATGCTTATGCTAAGATACGAAATTTCGACCTTAGAGTGTAAGTGGGATCATTATCATCATCATCAACAGCCTGCGGCAACCCACTGCTGGAGGTAGGCCTCCCCCAGGAAGCGCAACCTAGCACGATTTTCAGCTTTACGTATCTTGTCTCTTCCAGATCGTCACGACATCTAGGCGGTATAGATTCGATATATATTCGGAATTGTATGTATGTAATTATATATGTTACATATGTATCTCATTTAGTTATAATAAGAGTTTATTGTTATAATGAATCATTTTAATTATGTATTAGGTATATAGTTTTTGTTTCCTTGTTCCTATAATGAATACGTTTCGTTTTTTCATTTCAAGATTGATTGATAGAGAATACTTTTTGGTACAAAATCCATCATAAGCAAGTTGGATTAAATAAATAAAAACAAGTAACAGTAAATTCAGTTTAAAGTCAATTCCTACTATTAATAAAATTTAAATGAATTAATATTTGAAAAAACTGTATAAACATCAAGTATCATACACTACAACTTTAACAAAATGTATTTGAACTTGAGTGGATGAATAAAAAGTATTTTAATAACGATTGAACACTTTTCGTAAGAACAAACGAGATAGAAACAGTATCTTCTCGCATGACGTCCGACGTACTGATTGTAACAAATAGCACTGTACTAGTGTACTAGAGTGAAAGGGTAGTGTACTATACAACTTTTAAAGAGTAAACGAGGCAGCAGTAGCCATTTTTGTACCTAGCTAGCACCTAATGCTTTACTACACTTTGACATTTGTATACACCTTATTGCCTTGTAATAAGGGCCATTTTTCAACTTATGAATACATGCGTCTCATGCATAGTAGTAAACAAATACTACGAAGATGGCGTACAAGTATTTGGTGCATTTACAGGAATTCTTTGAAGTCCCATAAAACAATATTTTTGTATGAACGCTATAATATTTGAATGTTACTTACTGACATACATATTTTTACAAACTCGAATTTAGTTTTCTCGGGCACTTAAAAAGTCACGGTATAGGGAGAGTGTGAACTTATAGTAGGAATAGAAAAATAAGACGAAAATTGTATCGACACGCTAAATCTGGGCTGATTTAGGTCCGAGAATATCTGTAGACTTCTTGTGTGAAACAGAAGAATTTTCATCAAAAGATTGAGACAAAAATAGTCAAAATATCAAACTTTTTCAGGAACCATTTTCTCTGTACCATAAATAGTCTGGCACGGAAAGAAACGCACTCTCATTAAAAATTGAATGGTGGCTTCTGGTTTTCTATTGCACGTTCCTTAGTAGCCAAATTGGCGGATTGGATTGGATTTTATTATTAAGAAAGACATTTTTATAGTGGTAGAGCCACACTGCAGACGAATACTATGTCAATAATGGCATGATATTTATCTTATCTTTGTATAGTAAGCGGCTGAGTTCCGAAGACCCAACCTCCCCCCTCCCTCTCTATCCCCCTCCCATCCCCACTCTCATAATGACACTTTCCTTAATATGGTGCTGCGGATGTCTATGTCTATGACGGCGTTGATTGCTTTCCATTGGTGACACGCCTGATCGTTTACCTTCCTATCCCATGAAAAAAAAACACTGTAGATGGTCGATAAGAAAAAAATGGTTAACAGTAATAATTTATATTCAACAAAATGCCAGCTTAAGGCGAAGATATTTAAACGCCACCTCACATAAATTCCCGCAGTAGCCTGGCCCCGGTGGTGGACGCAGTTAATATAATATATGGGATCAGCCGTACGGGGTAATGTCACTTTAAACGGGCCAAGTATCTTACAAAATTATTGTATCCGATACAAAAACCTAAGGGACGTAGTGGATTAAAGGGGATTAAATCATTTTAACAGGATAACACTGATGTTTTATTTCTTATATTTTACATAGTATATATAAATATAATCTTGATACTCTGATATTAATAATATACAATTAATAATATTAGGTTTAAGTAAGTGGGTTAAATTCAAAAAACAGCCATATTGTTCGTGAGAAGGTTTCTTTCCTTGGATGCATAATCCCTCGTGTGCTTGGTTTATCCCGCCACGAATGATTAATAACTCTAGTAATAATATTTTTATAGAGACTTTTACATTTTTATAGAGACTTTTTTTATATGAATAATGTTGTTATTAAGAGAAAAATATGTAAATATAGGATATGTGTAATCTAAAAAATACTAAAATCGAGCATCTGGTGGCCCAATCGAATGTAATAGGAGTGACTAAGGCTCGCCGACTTAGTTTGCTGGGTCACGTTGAGAGGATGGGGGAGGATCGCGCAGTTAAGAGAGCGTATGTGGGTCGCCCAACTGGACGACGTCCTGTGGGGCGCCACAGGTACCGTTGTGAGACATGGTGGAGGATGACTTGCGCAACCTTCAAATCTGCAACTGGCAGGTGGTGGCGCAGGACAGGGCACGGTGGCGTAAGATCTGTTTGGAGGCCAAGATTCTATTTTGGTTCGCTGCGTCAACAAAGTTAGTTAGTTACTCTAATATTTGTTTGAACAGTAAATAACTTTTAAATTTATATAAATATTTTGTTGTAAAGCTCAAAATAAAATTAATTTAAAAATGTAAAAAACAAAAGATCAAAGTGTTTTCCTGATGATTTAATACCCCTTTAGTCCTTAGGTTTTTATATTACCCTTAGGTTTTTATATTGAATACAAGCATGTTATGTATGTATGCATCACATATGTGTGCATCACACACACACACACAAACGATCAAGCTTGATTTAACGTAGGGTTAGGCAGAGACCACAGTACTCCATCAGATACGAGCCCGGCACACTTTTTTTACTTGATCCATACTCATCACCCTCTTCATACATGCAAAGATACTTTTGACTTAGCATTTCTTGAGAACTTCAGCGATTTGGTCATCAAGGGATGTTCTCTTTTTCTTCTTCCCCTACCAACCTTTCCATACATATCCAGAACGTATTTTTTTATGGACTTCTTTCATCCATCCTGTTTATGTGCCACATATATAATTATATCCTACATACACGTAGGAATACATTATTTATTGGATAGATCTAGAGATAAAATGTTGACGCATTTTTAAATGTAGGTAATCTATACTAAAATAATAGATACCTGGAATACATTTATATATTGTTGAATAGAATTGTAAAGTAATAAAATAATATCCTCGTCCTTTGTATATTGAACTGTCTCTTTTCATAAAATAGATCACGCCATGAGTTCAGAGCAAATTGATATTAAATGTCACCTTAGGTAACCTTTGATAAAAGGAAAAGCTTTGAAAATATCAAAAGCGGGCGGGAAATTGAATATATATTGTACTTATATTTACAGCGATACAATTGGAATCGACAAATCTCATTTGATTAGTAACTGAGTGCTGGAAAGGATTTGTATAATTATATTGGTTTATGTCGTAAAGATAGGCTGGAGGAAAAATAAGAGAAACACAATTTTGGACTTAAATTTATGGAACATCCAGGTAACGAAGCAAGCAGTGCCGCCCATAACACCTGCAACACTAATGGATACATACGGCGCTGAAACGTGGACGCTGACTTCCGTCTGCTTCACTTTGTCTGCTCGCTCAGAGAGCTATAAAGAGAGCTATGCTCGGAGTTTCTCTGGTGATATGATTCGGGATGAACAAGTCCGCTAGAGAACTAGTCACCGACATAGCCTTTCCAATTAGGAAATTAAAGTGGCAATGGGTTTGTCACGTTTATCGGAGATCCGACGATCGTTGCAGCAGACGAGTGCTGGAGTGGAAACCGTGTCTCGGTAAACGTAGTGTGGGACGAAAATGGTACTGTCAATTAACACTTCGTAACAATATTATAGAAAAATATTTGTGTCCATCATGAACTCATTTGTGCTGTAATAGATTTTTAATTAGTGGTTACTTTAGGCTCGTTGGCAATATGCTTGATAAAATAACAGTATCAAAAATTTAAAATAAACTGTGTCACTTCAAGCAAACTATAATTTGTCTCCCTCAGTGTCGGCTCTTATCCTCTTGCCCATTTATATTCCGCTGTTCGTCATTTTAATGTCAACCACTCTTTAGCTCAGTTTTTACATTTTTTGTTGTTAAAATAACTTTATGTGGAAAATCCGCGACAAGGAAATAAAAGCGTAAAAATGATAACATGTGTTTTTTACTCGAGGAAATTAATTTACAGGGAACTTAAACTAAATATTACTAAAAAATCCGCATCCGCATCCGCATCTCTCCACCTCCCAACCACTGTCACCAACAACAAACACACCATCATTTTTTCACAATGTACACGACACGTGTTTCGCTCAACTCGAGGCCTCACCACATGGACTCTCCGGAAGACACGACTTGACGATTGTCTAAAAGTAACGCCTTAAAAATAGCTTGAGATTATTTTACATATACAAAAAGAATGAACTCTGTTAATTTAAATATTACTATCGATGTCTGGAAATAGATATTAAACCACCATGGCAGTCAAAGTCTAAAAAATTCATCGGGTAAACGTGGCCTGAAGTGCGTCGCTCAAGAGCGATCCCAATGGAGAAGCACGCCTGAGGACGCCCTATGCCCCACCTCGGGGACATAGGACCATATGATGATGCTTGTCAAAGACGGATTGGAAGGACACCCTATTTGGAATAAATACGTGTAGGCCATACATATATTTGTCCTAATTCGAATCCGCCACCATTAACTACAGCGTTAACTTCGCCACTAAGCTAACAGGTGGTCACCGAATACAGTTGGGATGAATTCAATAGAATATATTCAGAGGAATGATACATGATTCCAACGTAAGTGATTCGGGAACGCGAAAAGGGTTTTATAAAGTCGTAAACTTTCCTTGCATTACGTGGAATACGGGGATAAATGGCTTTGAGACACATCTCGTGTTTATTTTATTCATCGTTTTGAATAAAAGATATCCGTGTAAACCTTCACATTAACCATAATTCAACATTGAACTGATCTCTTGTTTGATACAATATAATATCCCAGTCAGTATCACTAGTAATAATAACATTAGCAAAAAGCATAACTATAATAATGTATTATATTATGGGATTTGCTGGCAAAACCACCCGAAATAAGTGTGACTATGCTTTTATACGTAGGTAGTGAATAAGAATGTGTGTGTGTATATATATATATATATATATATATATATATATATATATATATATATATATATATATATATATATATATATATATATATATATATATATATAATATATATATATATATAAACTACATTTGCAATTCTATTTAAAATACGCATACTTTTTTTTTTTATAATTTCACGCCTATCCCCCCGCAGGGGTTGGCAGAGACCACAGAGCTCCATTCTCTGCCATTCATCGCAGCGAAACGGCTCGTCATTGGTCGCTTTTCGCCCTTGTGAGAATCAGGACGTGACGGGTGGCGAACCACGTCGCCGTCATTTTCGACAAATTAGGTATATTAAATTCGTCTTTAGTGAATCCCACGAGCCGCAAGGGAGGATGGAGGTCAGCCCCAGCAGAGCCCTGCATGCTGAGGTAAGGCACCATAGTTCCCGGGGGAGCCCGACCCCGGGACGATCGGCACGCTTACGACTAGGCTCGCCCCTAGCCACGCATCCATTGGCACGGCAGACCGTGGATTGGCAGAGAGGAAGGGAAAGGAAGGGGCAGGAAAAGAAATGTGGATTGGGGGGGTTACCAGACTTGAAATAAACATTTTAAAAATCCATATAAATATTTATTCCGATGCGGGAATCGAACCCGCAACCATTGACTCCGCGGGCGGAGGGCCCCGCCACTGAGCCAATCGGCCATACTTTTCCGACAATACAATAATCTAAAGTTGGACCCAATAAACTATATGTATCTAATAACTATATAAGTAATCAATAACTATATATAAGAGTTTGCGGATTCGATTCCAAATTCATCAAGATAAATATACGTATTGTCTATAGGAATTTATTACCAGTCTAGGCACCTCGTCCATCCATCTTGGACAAGCGTGGTGTGTTAATATCCATTCTTTCAAAAATGTGGAAATCCGTGCCGTATTTGAACTGTTAAATTAATAGCTTGTTAAATAAATAAAATTACCACGATTTCGTGGTTCGATTGTAAAGTAAATAAAAATAATAATAGTTTTATTTCAAGTTTCAGGCTCATTATTAAATTAAATTACAATTGAAAATAAATAAACAGGAAATAACTAAAACTATGTATCAAGATATTTTATCGCTATCGTAGAAGTCGAGTGACACGATAGTGCTTTTATTTCGAGTATCGTGCTAAAGGATCACTATTTTACACCTACCAACTGGTACTAAAACTCAACATTTTCAAAACATTGTTGTATTGAATAGATTATTTTAATGATTTCATAAAACGCCTAAAGCTTGATTGTCGCCAGAATTTTATTGGAAACAGTCCATTAGTAAATGAATTTACCTTGGCTTGTAATACAGCTAAAAACCTCGACAAAGTGAAGATTAATTATTGGTTGGAATCTTGCACAGAAAATTCGCCGGAGGGACAAAATTAGCCAAATCATTGTAAATCACATAGCCGTCGCGTACTATCCTTTATAAATCTCTTAATTTGTTTAGTTGTTCCTTTAAACTAAAGGCACCTATAACAAACAAGATAAAATATGATATTGTATGCTGAAAGTATTTAATTAACAGAGTCAGGCATTACTTGCGCGGAAATCCCTTAATAAGACAGACAGTCCAAATTTACTTTCCATCTTTTATAAAAAAATGTTTTTGCGGATCTTAGCCAAGAAAATTCTGATTTTTTATCGAAATTAACCGTATTTTGAAAAATGTACACATGATGTATATAAATCAAAATACTGGGCATCATACCTACCCATTTAAGGAAGAATGGACATTAACTCAAAACGTATGTATTTTCAAGGTGGATTAACAGGTTGTTCGGATTTAGAATAAATTTTTTTTTATTTTTTTATATATTCACGCCTATCCCCCGCAGGGGTTCACAGAGACCACAGAGCTCCATTCACTGCCATTCATCGCAGCGAAACGGCTCGTCATTGGTCGCTTTTCGCCCTCGTGAGAATCAGGACGTAACGGGTGGCGAACCACGTCGCCGTCATTTTTGAACAAATTAGTTTTAATAAAATTTGTCATAGTGAATCCCACGAGCTGCATGGGAGGATGTAGGTCAGCCGCAGCGGAGCCACGCATGCTGAGTAAGACACTATAGTTCCTGAGGGAGCCGGATCCTGGGACGGTCGACACGGCAGACCGTGGGTTGGTGGACAGGAAGGGAAAAGGATAGAGAAGAAAGGAAAGGGCAGGGGAAAGGAAATATGGATAAGATGATAAGCAGTAGTTAATCGGTCAATTTTTACATTATTTATGACCACTTACCATCATTATCGTCTACCTACAGTAATCTATTACCGGACATAGACCTTACTCAAGGCCTCATCCGACAATGGACAAAAGTGTACCTAGCCCGATCTGCGTGTTTAGGCATTCAGTCTTTACCAGCCGCCCTAAATCATCGTCGCTCCATTTATGATTACTTGCCCTTAAGTTAAGTGTCTGCACTGCACCGTCATTTTTATTGAAATGTAACTTAGTTTCTAATTCTTTAACCTGCACTCTAAAAAGGAAAATTAAGGTAAAGTGACCTAAAGTCGTTTGAATATTCACGAGTATTCCACGGGATTTTCATTTGCAATATTAATCCTTAAGCTTCTCTAAGCCGCCAGCTTAGGAAAAGATTTCTTAAGGTGTCCAATTTTTAAGAATTTCTATTATATCTTGAGAATTATGTGAAAACTATATAAATCCTAATAAATATGTAACAAGTCAACAGGAAAATCCGTATTGTTTTTTAAAAAAGCTTGATTTCATTATATTGTGTGGTTTACTTTGGTATGAGCCTTTGATGCTTGTAAAATCTTTATATAATGATTAGACTTTTTAACTTCAGGGAAACTAATGGAAATGGAAGAATGTTGTAAAGAAAGTGTGTAAAGGAGGCGAGGTTAAAAAAGAGAGAGAGCCTCTATTTATCCAAACGAATAAAGAGTAGCAGCAAAACTACAACTTAGAGATCAGTTTTGTGCGAGAAAATTGTACCATAATACTAGAAGGAGCTGGCTTATTCTTAATGCAGACGAAATTCAACACTGTGAATAATGTCTACAAGATGTAACTGAAAAAATTAATATAATTTCTTTGCAAAATTATAAAGCTGTGAGGTTTTAAAACCTAGTAAACGATATCTCCAATAAAAAACGGGTCATCTCACGGTCAGAGCATCAAGGTGAATTGCCAAAAAAGACCTTAGAAATATATTTTTGAAATTGATATATCTTGTTCACAAATTCTTACTGCAGAAAAATGCAGAAAAATGAACTCGATTGTTGGCTGTCCTATAAACTATTTCATATCCCTTACTATTTTAATAACTGCTTATCGAAAGGCCTATGGTGGTGCATGTCTTTGGGCGGCGTTGAGTACTTTCCATCAGATGATACGCCTGCTCGTTTGCCTTCCAATCCCATAAAAAATAGATATGTCGTTTTATAAGTCTTTCAGTCAAAGATCATTAGAAACGTAAAGGTATAAATGGTACCTACGTTTTGTAAATGAGACTTTCGTTGAATCTTACTGAATATTTAAGTGACTCGGTGTTTCTACTCTAATCCCTATAATATCCTTCTCCGAGTGCAGCTCAAACACTAAAATTTCAATAGACAGTCAGTCTTGAAATTTTAATGTCGTATCGTTATATCCGTTGAAGTTTCTATTCAAAGTTATAAACGAGTCAGTTAAATTGTATAAGTTAGTTGTTGTATTCACAATCTAGCATCGTAGGTTCGATTCAAAGAGGTCTAACGTAAGATAAGGTTGAACTATTAGCCTTGAACTATTTATTACATCATTGCCATAATCCACATGGTGCGATGACAAAATGTTTCCTTTATGAGGAAATTTTCGTAGATTCGATTCCCGCATCAGGATAAGTATTTATCCATGATTATTATCCTTAGGATAAGTTTTTATTCAGGATTATTATCCTGGATAAATACTTTTATATATATTTATTTTTAAGTGAGTGTGTCATCTTTGCAAAAGCAATTTTTTGACTAATTGCTATCAAAGAAAACTTTGATAGCAATTAGTCAAGTACAATAGAATAATATCAAATTTTTTGAAATGAATCTAGTCAGCTTGTCATGTTACGTTTTGATAAAATGGTGGCTATTTTACCAAAACCTTCCATGGAATTTTTAATTTGGTTTTTAAAGTCAAAATACACGCATTTATTTCATATCCCTACACTTCATAACACCTTAATCGAACTATATTGTATAATACGCCACTATAATTAAACAATATAACTGATAATAATATAAAATTATAAAAATGTTGTACTGTTTTGGGTCGCTGCGCCAACAAAAAGAAAGAAAGAAGATAAAAAATGTTATATAATTATAACATTTTATACTTACACAAATGTTCAAAAATATGATCCAAAACATACTATTCGTTTTACCGCCGTATTACTTTTACCAGAAGAATATAAAGACATCAACAAAATATATCAATGAGCTGAGATAGCCTTCCACGTCACTAACATCAAAACACGCACTTGCGTGTCCTTATAAATCAAGTGGACGTATTCAATTTCATGCTCAACCAGAGTTTCGCGATACACACAGCGAATTTTTTTTTACGTCCCCTCGGCAATTTATCAGTTTTGACACCTTCCCGGGAAACTACTATGAGAGAGTGGTAGAGGCGTGAACAGAATATAAGCGTTAATCTGTAATGCAAGCGTTCATGGGTGATTCTCTTTAAGAAAATTAAAATAAAACAATAAACGTAATTGTCTGTTTGTGGATTTAACTTACGCCGTGGGCTCAGTGACCCGAATTGGATCTTCCGAAGTTGGATTCGCTCTAGGTGATCAATTCAACAAAGTCAATGGGCTTTGATTTCGCCTATAATGTTTGATAGTTTCACCAGGTTATTTTCATTGTCTTTTCGAATTCTAGGTGACCCATCTCTTCTCATTCCATCTAAGATCTTACGGAACATTTTGCAGACATATTATATTAAAACTATTGTATTAACTGACATGAACAAAGTTTTATCCAAATATTACTACGAGGTAAGAGAAAAGTTTTGTCTTAACTCAGAGTAATATAAACTGTTTATTTCAACTTCATCTAAAATCTTCATGTAACCGGCTGACGAATGGCCTCCATGCCGAGTTTGTAGAGTGCAAGAATGTGCTTCGGGGCTGAACACTTTTTGAGCAAACCTCAAGTTGAGAGGAACCAGTTTCTCTTTCACTCCCAAGCCAACTGCGAACTTTTGGATTGTGTCCATCTTGATATCCTTCGCTATTACGTAGGCTAAGCATTTGTTACCTTCTCAGATATTATATATTATAGGCAGCTTGTTTTTTTTTTATGGCAAAACAGGCAAATGAGCATCATCTGTTAGTAAATAATCACTGCTACCCACCAACATTCACAACACCGTAGATGTCTAGATGCGTAGCCTGCTTTTCATGAAAACATACATTATTTTCAGAAGGTAATACTTTGTTTTGCTACTTCTTTCATTATTTTTTAGAGAACTTCCCACTCCCACTCCCCTCCCACTCCCCCCTTCCACTCCCCCCTTCCACTCCCCCCTCCCACTCCCCCCTTCCACTCCCCCCTTCCACTCCCCCTCCCACTCCCATAATTTCACTTTCCTTTAAGGTTGGCAACGCTTCCGCATTGCCTATGGCGTTGCGGATGTCTATGGGCGGCGTTGGTTGCTCTCCATCAAGTGACACGCCTGCTCGTTGGCTTCCTATGCCATAAAAAAACTCTAAGGGTCATTCGACTGTAGTACATTCAAAATGATTTTTTACATCATTCATCAAAATAAGAATTGGTTTTACACACAGAAAGGTACAAAATATGAACTGAACAAATTGAGGAAGTGGAAGTTCGTCGCTGCCATAAATCAACCGTTATAAATATTAATGCATGTTCGGTCTCGAACGACCTGATATTAACATACGATAATGTCGCCCTGTAAGACCCTGCTCACGTGACCGACGTTCGAAAAGACCGTTTTCGAAATCAAGTATTATAGTATATTAATATTTCAACGATATAATACATACACGACATTCAAGAAAGACAGACAACAGAAGACATACGATCTCTGACCATAAGTATCCATATCCTGCACCATACCACACATCGTCATTCTATCCGGGGGTGTCTCATTTTACAAGATGCGGTCCCCACTGCAGCACTTGTTTAATCCAATGAGGAATCTCATTACGAAATGTTAGTAAAGCTTTATTGATAAACAGACTGACGTTCAATAAATGAAATGTTATTCTTTATTCGAGAAAAGAATTTAAATTTGAATTGAATTTGAATTAATGGGCGGGTCACGTTTTTAAGGTATGAATAACGTGATCAGCCCATTGCCACTTCTGTTTGATAACTCGTAAAGCTTTTTAGATGACTTCAGTGCTCCAGTAGTTTTCTTCGCTCCACATTATGTTTACATAAAATATAAACTCCTTTCCAAAAAAACGAGCAGTTTTGATTTTTCTACATTATTAGTAATAATTTAAGAGGTGGACAGTCAAAAGTTTTACTTAGCTAGGATCCGCGACAAATTTCTCGGATCTTAACTAAGTAAAATTTTTGACTATAGTGATAGATTTCCGCGAAGTAACGCCTGACTCCATTAATCTACTTACGATGTTATAATAGCCCAACTATGTTACTGGCAGTTAAAAAAAGAGTTACTGGCAGATGGAAAAAAAAATATTCCAAATTCGAAGCTTTTGTTTTTAGTAAAATCATTCCCGTTTTAGTTTGTGACTTTTTACTTGTAAGCCCATTATCAGGCAACTAAAACTAACTTATTTTTTTATAAACGTGAGTCGTTCAACTGTCTAAAAAACCTGGACGCGATACAAAGTTTCTCTGACAGTTTCTGTTCAGAGAAGGCAAGGTTTTGGGAGAAAACCTTGCATACAACCACGAGATGACCGCTTTTTAGTGTCTCAAGCGCTGAGAAATCGCAAATGCAGTTACATAGACCTCAAAAGAAACCTTGAAGAGGTACGAGGAGTCAAAGTTAACATATGGTGAAGAGCAGACTTTTAGCGGATGATATACGCAATCGATACGCACGGGTCCCGAAGTTACTCTGTAAGCACCGAATTGCTCTATTAAGGTTCATTGCGCTAAGTGATAAGAGTTCTTCTGTGCCAAGGGCTCTGTGTTCAAATATTGTTCAAAGCTGAAATTCATTATAATACGGAAATACATTTTTAGATTTCTGGATGTAATTTGTGTTAGTGTGTATGTGTGTTTTACAGAATGTTAAGTTCACTCAATATTTTGCACAGCATTTGTCACACTATTTCTTATTAGCTTCTCGTATAGCAGCGAATATTGATGAATTACTTGGGGGACGAAGAGATTGCTTGTGTATATCGCGAAACTCTGGTTGAGCATGAAATTGAATCCGTCCACTTGATTTATGCGGACACACAGTTTGTTTGCATTTTAGTGTTTTTATGTAAGTCACACGAGAGACAATAACACTGATATATCGTGACCTAATTTGATTACAAAAGTGGTTTGTTACGAACAAAATTAGCAATTTGTTAAAAAATGACGGCGACGTGGTTCGCCACCAATTCCGTCTTGATTCCCCGAGGGCGAGAAACGACTAACGGAGAGCCGTTTTGCTACAATGAACGCTGACGCTTTCCCACCAATCCGCCTAGGACCAGCTTGATGACAACTACGCCTTCAAAGTGGAGAGGCACAGACATTAACTCACCCTTAGTTTTAGCTTTAGAAATCCTTTTGAATTATTTGAATTTTGATTAATGACTTAATACAAACCCTCAGTCAATAAGGTCCTTTAATATATTTAATTTATACAGTAATTAAAGATATTTCTGTAAGCCAGAGTTAATTAAGTTTTTAGTGTTTGAGCTGCACTTAGAAAAGTATTTTATTCGCTCAGGAAAGCTGAAGTAGCACAGGATTGTTTAAATATTCAGTAGAGGTCGAAGAATATTGTTGAAATTGAAATTTTGTTGAAAAATTAAAGCAGAAGGGGAAAGCTATTTTCTCGTGCTATTTTTATAACTTTAAAATTTCAGTTGATAAAGCATTACGGCTGGATCCTCTCAGGAAAGGATCAAATAACGTACATAGCGAGCTCCCACGATGGCGTGCATAGAAAGATCCTGTTGAATCTGTACGCGCTTGCGCTGCGGTTCTGAGGTCTGGGGCTATCAGGTCAGCGCAACATAAGTCAATCGAGAGCGAACGTACGCCTTGTAGACCAACGGCTTCGTACGCACAGGTAAACGAGTTGTCGTAAGAATCACCGGTTAAACACCGCGGGTTAAGGGTGTCAGGGGTAGCGAACTCATGCGATCCCCAAGACGGGCTTAGTGATCCAGGTGCCGGAGGAGCCTCAGCAGAAGCAGTACTTTAAGTGATCTCGGTACTTCCCTTTGGCACCGATGGCGGCCATCGTAGGGTTTTAGTCGGTAGACGCGCACACGCCGGAGTTCCATATAATCCTCCGTCTCCCCCAGGACGGCAGGGTATCCGTAATGGATTTTCCCACGTAAAAAAAAAGAATAGGACGAAGGACCGCACGCGTAGCTTTTGCGCTGTTGACCATGTGTGTAACCTGTGTGGTGAGCCGCAGCGTGCGGTCGATGCAGACTCCGAGGTACATAACTGTGGTCTCCCAGCGTACGTTCTGCCCCTGAAGCTTAAGTGGTTTGGGGAGTCGGTCAAGGCCGGTCACGAGGGCGGACGTCTTCCCAACGTTAATGAACATACGCCAAGGATCCAGCCACTCGGGTAGCAAAGATCGAGGCGTAAAACGCGCCTACCTGGTGCGGTTCGAGGGCCATCACCCAGTCGGTCTTCCTAGATACCGTTAGAGTGATGCCGTGGAGAAAGACTTAAAAGAGCTCCAAGTCGAGAACCGACAGACGGTGGCGCCAAATCGGTTCAAATGGCGACTCTTGTTGGTGAAGGCCAAGACTCATTTTGGGTCAATGCGCCCGCCTAAGTAAATGAGTTTATAAAGCATGAAAGCATGACATAGTGATTAAAAAATAAAAAGAATCATAAAAACCATATGAACAATATGATTTATTGGATTTAATATTACACTGAGGATAGTCATTTAATTATTGTTTAAAATATGTTTGTAAATTCAACAAGTATACTAAATTCATATTACAAAGGCTACACAAACTCCTTGTAAGGATAAGTTTCTAAACATACTACGACTTGCTTCGGAAATGCAAACATTTGCAAAGCCTTAGGGTAT
>JASFAT010000013.1:0-28893 GCA_031353405.1 Baronia brevicornis
TTTTGAACTATGTAGGTTTTGTGGGGACTAGCTTGTCATAAGGTAGTATTGGTGCTTATATTGTGATGTGCCCCTAACCTCAGGATATATTCCTCTAAAAATGATTTACAATACTTATCCAGAATGTTCCAGCATTTTTATATAATTGGACCATGTGGCTGGTGTCTGCCTACACTTCTTCTCCCAATTCTTAGCATTCATTCAAGAACGGACTTACTCTATCTCTCATCAACTCTGTGACACATATGTCCAGCCCAGGCCCATTTCACTTTAGCGATGCGGTATCCCACATCTATCACTTTGGATCATCCTCGAATCACTGTGTTCAGCACTCTATCATATAGAGATATCCCGAGTATCATACATTCTATGGCCCTCTGTGCTACTTTCAGTTTTTCACTAGTTTTACAATCAAGGAACAGGTCTCACAGGTGTATGTCGTAACTGGTGTGCACTTTTATCTTGAGGTTTCATCATAAGTTTTCCAAAATGCTACGCAGTAAACATGCCTTATATCAGCAAAATCTTCTGTGCATATGGTATTTAAGCCTAGAATGGATTATTTAGAGTAAAATTCTCATAATAAGTTCAACTTGTGCTTAATGATGTTTCAGGTGTCGAAATCTTTCAATGAAATTTGTATGCGAATCCTAAATAGAGGATTTATAATGATAGAGAGACGTCATGCCATCGCCTTGAAGAATGTCAAAGCACAATTACCTCGCAGAGAATCTGAACGCAGGTAGGATGTAACAATACAAAGTTAATAGTCTATTAAAATCGATGGATAGATTCTTTTTTGAACACCAAAAACAAAAATATACAGTAGTTGTTTATATACAAAGGTGGTGGTCTTATTGCTAATAATGATTTCTGTCAGACCCTAAATAAAATGTGATGTTAAATGTAATGAAACCCTGTCCCTTGGGTTCATACATACATAAATATTATCTCTTCTATTTTTTGTAGCGGTGGGTAGAGACCGTAGACCACCATCCGCTATGATCTCTGAACACTTACTGTGCTTAATTCACACTCATTACTCTCTTCCTATGAGCTAGTAATAAAGTAAAAGTAGTAATAAGTGAGTTCTTTATTCTCATAGTTTTAAAATAAAAACCAGTGCTGTATAAATATTTTTCACTGTGTTAAGAAAACATTACTACAAAATTTAATTGAGAATTTTGTAATAATAATTCATAACTTTTGTTGTTATCTATTATATTGATTACTAAAATATTAAGAGTTTAAACTAATGTATTTTTTTATAAAAAAATAAATGATCCTTGATCATTGATAGTTTATGCTCTTAAATAAATGATCCTAGTTGATAGTTTATGCTCCTAAATAATTGATCCTGGTAGATAGTTTATGCTAATAAATAAATGATCCTAGTTGATAGTTTATGCTCCTAAATAATTGATCCTAGTTGATAGTTTATGCTATTAAATAATTGATCCTAGTTGATAGTTTATGCTACTAAATAAATGATCCTAGTTGATAGTTTATGCTCCTCACTAATTGTTACTAATAGATAGTTTATACTATTGAATAAATGATCCTAGTTGATAGTTTATGCTACTAAATTATTACTTAAATTCAATTATTTCAATCATACTTTAAAGTTATTTATATATGTATCTTTAAGACTATCCAAAGTCTATTGTCTAATTACTTATGGAAAAATTTAGATAAGGCACTCCCCTGTGTTTCCTCACGCACTTATTTGCA
This sequence comes from Baronia brevicornis, assembly GCA_031353405.1. NCBI lineage: Eukaryota > Metazoa > Arthropoda > Insecta > Lepidoptera > Papilionidae > Baronia > Baronia brevicornis. The sequence goes on from JASFAT010000013.1 coordinate 1,732, forward strand.
TATACTGCGCAGTTTATAGCAACGAGTTATAAGGTGCCGCATTAATCAAATTGAATTAGCATATTAGATTTAATTGTAAAATGCAATATTTTTTGTGTTCTAAGTACAATAAATGTTATGGATGGATGGGATACTTAGATAGTTTGGGCACATAAGAGTTGATGAAACAATGAAAATGAAAGAAGGTGATTAAATAAACTTATGTTGGGGATGTGGATGGAAGGATCGGTAGGGGAAAATCAAGGAGAACCTTGAGCAAATCGCTGAAGTTCTCAAGAGAGGTCAAGTACCCTTAATCGATGAGCTTGTATGAAGAGAATGATAAGTGTGGATGAAGCAAAGAAACATTATGCCGAGCGGTGAGAACCAGTGAGAAAAGCCACTAATTCATATAATAAAGCTATACTCTGAACTGCAGCTTCATTACATCGTGCCTCTTAAATCGATTCAAATAGTTCTGATGTATAAATTGGACTGCCAGTTCATTTGGGTCACTCAACAGCCAATCGGACCTCTTCTTTGACAGTTTTAATATTGAAATGCTGTTGTTTTACACTGTTTTTTATATACCAACGAGTACCACATCGACACTATTTCTTTGTTCCATTCACACTCATCTCTCTCTTCATGCAAGCTCGCGCATTAAGGGTATTCTTGATCTTGCCCTTTTTAAAACTATCGGCAATTTGGTCTTTGAATCCACATCCGCAACGTAAACTTCTTTTATTAGTCGTTTACCATCCTTCCTTTATATGCACACACTTTCTTTGCTTTCAACACACTCATCACTCCCTTCATACAATCTCGCCAGTTAAGCCTGGCCTTTCTTAAAAACTTTTTTGGTCTCCCCCTACTGACCCTTCAATCTATATCCGCAACCGAAATTTCTTTTGCCTATCGTCTTTCATCCATCCTCTATATGTGCCGATGGAGATCTGTGGTCTCTGCCTACCCCTACGGTAAGTAGGCGTGATGATATATATGTATGAGTACCATATATTGATCTTAAAATTACAAGGGCAGTACTCCACAGTTGTATGCCAAACGTATGGAATGGTTCGAAGACAGACTTATATATGTATAAGAAACTTGTCTGTCAATACCTAGTCTTACCGAAAATGCAAATTGTATACACGAAATTATCATCCTTAATATAAGCATGTGTGACGTAACTTCACTGCTACGTAAGTGATAATGAGTTTATATCTTAAAGTAATATATCACTTGAATGTATCACTACAAAATAAAGACTACAAACAGTCGGTTTATTTATCGGCAAAAATATTAATTTTGGATATACAGAAAGGCAGGCCACGCTGCAGCGCTGCAGATCGTCGATTGCTTTCCATCGGGTAACACGCTTATCCCATAAAAATACAGTGTAAAATCTATATCCGCCGCCCGATTCCACAACCGCACAACTCGCCGTAAAGGAAAATGTCATCCCCACCATCTGGATATGTGGCGATCTACTACGGCGCGTTTCTCTCGTAACTTTTTTCCACGTACCACCAGTTTGTGGAACCAGCTACCCTCGGCGGTCTTTCCGAACCGATACGACATTGGAACCTTCAAAAAACAAGGCGACACGCTTGCTCGTTCGCCCTCCTTTTCCATAAAAAAAAATATAGCGCAACTACGGGATTGTGCATTTTATGGCGTTATTGAGAGGTGTTGCTTAACCTCTAATAGTGGCTTTCGTCAGATATCGTCTTTCTGAACGACGCGCCGCTATAGTGGCTTTACCGGATGTCATTTTACTGTATCTTTGCCCAGCCGCCGTTAGTTTTAATATTGGTACGTGGCTACGTCGAGTACGTCCAGGGATCGGGCTCCCCCGGGTACTATAGTGCATGCGAGGCTCTGCTTGGGCTGATCTCGATCCTCCCTTGCGGCTCGTGGGATTCACTATGACGAATTTCAATATACCTAATTTGTTAAAAAATGACGGCGATATGGTTCGCCACCCGTCGCGTCCTGATTCCCACGAGGGCGAGAAGCGACTAACGGAGAGCTGTTTCGCTACGACGAATGTGAAAGGAAGGGTGGGTGAAAAGATGGATGAGTGTGGAGGAAGAAGGAAGGGTGTGCCGGGATGGGTCGGATGGAGTTCTGTGTGTCTGCCAATCCCTACGAGAGATAGGCGTGAAGATATGTATGTATGTATAAGAATCACTCTAAGTCCTCAAAGAACACTCTAGCAACATAATAGCTTACCCTTTCAGTTATTATTTTCACACATTGTTTCATATTTGTTTTGCCTTCACATCTGCCGTACAGAGAAACAGCCCCGTGAAAAATTCAGCCGTGCTTAAAAGGTTAATAGAGAGAAAACAAATCGATATTAACTAACTATTATTATATTTACTATTAAAAGTTGGTGAGCGACTTAGAATATGATAATATTATGACAAACTAATAATAGTGTAGAACTCTTAAGATTCTCAACCATTGTGCTGCGGAATTTTTGTGTATCGCCAAATTCTTTACCTATGCCGCTAAAATTTAGAAATGTATATAGTAAAAATTATAATATTTTATTTTATTAGTTGAGTTTGAATTAAAGAAAAGTACTTATATATGTACATGGACAAGTTAAAATTATTATTATTAATGGAGTCAGGCGTTACTTTGCGGAAATCCATCACTATATGGACAGTCAAAAGTTTTACTTAGCTAAGATCCGCGACAGACTCTACGGAAGACACTTTTCGGTTGTCTTCCGTAGAGTCTACTATACCTGAAGATGCCTCGTGTTGGGGCGAAACACTTGTCGTTTACAAGATGGAAAAGTGATAATGTGTGTTTGGTGTTGTGTATAGTGGTTGGTGGGTGGAGAATTGATGGCCGATTTTCGGTAAGTTTTTGGTTTAAGTTCCAAATAAATCCACTTAACCCAACGGAAAAACACACATTATTAATTTTCTGTTATTGTTTTGCTTGTCGCGGATTTTAGCTAAGTCAAACTTTTGACTGTCCATATATTAAAATTATTAAGTAATATAATTTAAAAAGAAAATGTACAAATTATTTTAACAAGAGTCATCTGCCAACAGATGGCGCCAAAAGTCATATAAAATTAAGTTTTGTCTATTGCATAAAGTAATTAAATTACACCAATACCTCACTTTGCGTCGTGGTTACGTTCCAAAAAAACAGGACGCAAATTGAATTAAGATTTTCTATAGCAAACCATGTAAAGGTCGAAGATGGGTTCCAGGGTTACGAAAATACTACTTTTTAAAAAGAAAATTGAACAAAGTAGACATTTAAAAACAAAAATAATATAAAATTTTATTTTATTACATATAAAACTATTAAAATTGCGTTGATTTTTAGTTTGAAAGGGAATACCGTGTTTTGATGGCGTGGCGCAATTAGAAACCAAAGTGTTGCCATCTTTTAGAAAAAGAAAGAAAATTTCAAAAAAAATTAAAGACTCGAACCCATAACAACGCAACCTCAAAAATCTAACGACGCAAAGCGGGGTATTAGTGTATAACAAGAAAAGAGACGCGTCATAGGTGGCTTGGTATAATAGATGTGAAACAATGACGGTTAAATCTCTACCGTATACTCACGGCCACGTGACCCAGCCTAGAGTCGAGTGGAGGCGAGCGTAGCCTGAATCGAGACAACGTTTCGGTCTACGATTCCACTCCCATACTCGCGATAAGATATTTCACATCAATAACGATATTAATTCTAATACGCCGAAGACATTTACTTTCAGGTATCATCCATTAGCCAGACACTGCGACATCCTGACTTCAATTGAAACGCGGATATCTATGCTCAATATGACGTATTCAAAGTTTATAGAAAACGGGATGTGCTGTTTTATACCAGGGAAGGTAAGACCTTTTTGTTATGGAAGAAATATGCAAACGGGCAACCGGATCACCTTACGTTAAGTAATCATTACCTCACAATTCGCCACAAAGAGAAGAAAGAAGACAAGAATTCTCTCCCACAGGTAATCTGGATGAGTGGCGTTTTAGTACGGTGCGTTTTCTCTGAAAGATCTATCACTATGCCGTGGAACAAGTCACATCCAGTGGTGTTTCCGAAGCGATACGATATTGGAACCTTCAAAAAATAAGCCTACACATTTCTCAAAGGCTGGCAACGCCTACGGCACTGCGATTGTCTATGGGCGGTGTTGATTGTTTTTCATGATACTTGTTCGTTATACCATAAAATAACTTCTGTCCGTGTATATCTGTAACATCAATCAATACTACGGTTCTACGAAAGAAACAGGTTAAGAGTACCCTTAACCTTGCATGAGGAGAGTAATGAGTGAGGAGGAAGCAATGAATGTGTGACGAGATCGTATTTTTTTTATGGGATAGAAAGGCAAACAAGCAGGCGTGTCACCTGATGGAAAGGAATCAACGCCGCCCATAGACTTCCGTAGCGCTATGACGCTGCGAGGAGTACATGGGAGTAAGGAAGCGTTGCCAACCTTTAAGGAGTGTCATTATGGGAGGGGGGAGGGTGTAGGGCCTCCGGAACACGGTCGCTCACCGTACAAAGAGCGGTAGGTAAGCTACCACTCAGACGCCGGTTTTCTGCGGATAGCTGATGGAGATCTGTGCCTATCCCTACGGGAAACACGGGTGACTATATGTATGTATGTAGGCAACAAATGATTTTTTATATTATTAATACAGGTCATAGATGAAATCAAACGCGTGCTTATAATGGTGGAGATGTCCAAAACCCCGCCAAGAGCCCACGAGGTTCTTCAAGAGTTACGAGATATATCCAGCATGGCTATTGAGCATTTCGATGATAAGATATCGCCCGCGTTTAGGAAACGACTGCAAGAGCGGGTAGCAACGCCGGCGCCAAGGTCCGGCGCGGGAGCAATCGGTGAGTTTAGCCCCAACATTTCAGGGTAGGCTTTTACACTACCCTCAAATAATAAGAACAAAAAAAAACTTCATTTTAAATAGTGTTTCAAGAACCACTAAACTAAGATCCGTTTACGTAGAGTCCTAAGTCTATCTCATGTCACAGAGACGCTAAGAGAGCTATGGAGAGAGCTAGTCCGTAGTTACTCTGGTAGATATCATTCGGAATGAACAAATCCGCCAGAGAACTAAAGTCACCGACATAGCCTTTCGAATTAGCAAACTGAAGTGGCAATGGACTGGTCACGTTTGCGGCAGATCCGACAATCGTTGGAGCAAACGAGTGCTGGAGTGGAGACCGCGTCTCGGTAAACGTAGTGTGTGTGGACGCCCACCGGCTAGATGGTGCAACAACACCACACAACGAACGAAGCGAAATTGGCGCCAAACACTCCTTTCTAAATGGACAGTCAAAAGATTTACTTAGCTAAGATCCGCGACAAGCAAACAATAACAGAAAATTAATAATGTGTGTTTTTTGTGCTGGATGACGTGGATTTATTTGGAACTTAAACCAAAAACTTACCGAAAATCGGCCATCAATTCTCCACCCACCAACCATTATACACAACACCAAACACACATTACCACTTTTCCATCTTGTAAACGACACGTGTTTCGCCCCAACACGAGGCATCTGTTATTGTTTTGCTTGTCGCGGATCTTAGCTAAGTAAAACTTTTGAGTGTCCACATAGTGATGGATTTCTGCAAAGTAACGCCTGACTCCATTAATACTTTTTTCTAAATCATGATGATGAAATAAACTGAAAATTGCACACATGTGCGTGTACTTTGGGCACGGAAAAGTCAATGTGACCTAAAATTGTTTATTCTGTTACTTTCAGCTGTTCTTGCACCAGTCGCCATGCGGCAAGAATTGCTTAAGCTTCGGAGGAACTCCCACCTGAACACGAAACTCTCCCTCTACGTCGTTTCTCAGTACAAGATAATGTATAAACGGGTGAGACTGTTTTAGTTTTTTATGCGCAAGCATTAGAAACGTTGACTGTATTCAAATATTATTTTGCCACGAAAGGATAGTTTCTATGACATAAATCATAAAAAAAAACTATATTTCCTTTTATTTTTCAGTATTTTTTTGTTATGTGATGGAGGGCAAACGAGCAGGCGTGTCATCTGATGGAAAGCAATCAGCGCAATAGACATCCGCAACGCCATAGGCAGTACGGAAGCGTTACCGACCTTTAAGGAAAGTGACATTATGGGAGTGGGAGTGGGAAAAGGAGTGTGAGAGGGAGGGGAGGTGGTAGGGGGAGGGTGTTGGGCTATCGGAACTCAGACCGCTCACCGTACGAAGCGCGGTAGCTAGGCTACCACTCAGACACCGGTTTTCTGCGGGAGTGTGGTACTTCCCCGGGCGAGCCGGCCCGTTCATGCTACAGACAAATTTTACAATAAAACCTGATTATATCATTTTAAAGTCACGTGACGGCAATAAACGCAAATAACCGTGAATTACGTCACAAACCACGTGATCAGTGATGGCGTATGCATATATGTACATATATAAAGATTTCTTGTATAAAAACATATATAGACCTGCTATCAATCAATATCAAAATCAGCCCGCGGCAGTCCACTGCTGGACATAGGCCTCACCCAAGGCGCTATGATCAAGATATAAGATATAAGACCTGCTATGCTCCATACAAATTCACACACACACACACACACACACACTAAATACATAGATATCGCTCACTCTGTGTATGTGTATGTATGTATGTGTCTTTCATCAAAGTGAACAGAAATGCAATCATTTAAAACATATATAACAGCTTTGTGTCTATTCAAAGGCCTATGAACTTATGTATCGGTCCATTGCAGATGACTAAGTACAGGCGCATAGCGTTGAGGCAGAGAAAGACATTCAGAAATCTCACGAGAAGACAGAAGGAACAGGAATCTGCCATAGGTATGTACTATTAATTTATAAAGTCATTATTCATACCCTAAGGTAAGCAATTTCTGCAATGCCTACGTAGTTGCAAGTATTTTAAAGCGACAGTAATTGCTTTCCATCAGGCGATACGCTTGCTCGTTTGCCTTCTTATTTCGTAAAACAGTATATATTAAATGGTAGCATCTTTCAATTACAATTACTCTTCAGCTTTCTTATTCTATCCTATTACTCATGTCTTACCCTAGGGTAAGAAGATCGTGTGTAGTGCCTTTGGTATTGCAGATTTCCATTATTGTATCCTTCCTCTTTCTATCTTATTATTCTTATCTTACCTTAGGGTAAGCAAAGCGTTTGTAGTGCCTCTGGTGTTGTAGATGACTATGTGCGACGGTGATTACTTACCATCAGGTATTAGGTGACCCGCATAATCAGTTTCCTTGGTGTTGTTGATAGTGGTTGGGAAGTGGTGGGTTGCTGATGGCCATTTTATTGGTAAGATTTAGTTTAAGTTCCCCATAAATCCACTTCTTCCAGTAAAAAGCACACATTATTATTTGTCTATTTTTGTTTGTTTGTCGCGGATCTTAGCTAAGTAAGAACTCTGACTGTCCTCATAGTAATGGATTTCCGCAAAGTAACGCCTGACTCCATTAACCAATGTAATGTATAATAAATAAATAAAAATAAAATATTGAGAGTTATATTTGATTGTTTTTTTTTTATTCCAGCGGATTTGAAGAAGCGCATAGAAGAGTGCGACATAAAATATAGTGAATTGACGCACAAAAACCAGGCCGTTGGTGGGAAAGCCATTGCCGGTAAGGACACTTTATTAAATTAAAAAAGTAAGCATTTCAAATTTTCCCGCCATTTTAAAATTGTTGTGTATTTTTCATTTTCATAATCTTATGGTATTATCAATTAAATTAATTCTGGTAACTTATTGTACATTATATTTCGAATGAGGTTTATAAGTGGAGCGATAAGAAATACTTGTATCGTGACTTTTTAAGTTGACTGCAAAACGTACCTGCTATGACAAGCTGAATTTACATTTCAAAATACTTTTTATTATTTTACTTGACACTTGCACAACAGGTATAGTTGACTGGCATCAAAAAATAAAATAAGTATGCATTTCATAAAAAGTAGCATGTCATTTTTATTATTAAATAAAAATGCCACCATTAAAATAGTACAACACAAATTGAAAAAACAAATTTTTTTTTTTCTAGAAAAAATTACCCCAAAACCTGGTAATTTTTAGTCATAATTTTTAGTCAGTGATTTATATTTTGAACCTCTATTTGTTATTATTATGTATTATTTTACTTTGGTCACTCATCGGGTGCGAAAGAACAAGATAAAATTATCTCCCATTCACATCCTCACACAATCCGAGTGTATCACTAGACATGTAAAGTATTTTTAGTTTTACCATTAATCTGTTAAAACTTAAACTCATTTTTAGTTTATTATTCACTATTGTTTAATCTTATTTTATTCCAGCTCCAGAAGGAAGCGAAGGCACATCAGCATCACAACCCTTGAGGCATTTCGGAAGTCAAATCAAATTGGACCTATCCGTCTTACCAATCGGAACGGCCAAGCGGAATCCTAACAAATGTATGTGAAGACAGAACTTTATAAGATGTGTTGTCATATAAATTATTTCTATAATTTAGAGTTATAAGTATGATTAATGCCAAATCATATAAATAAAAATTTTTATCCAAAAAATAAAAAAAAGAGGAGGTCCACCCTTATCAGCTAGGGGTATAAAAAATAGTTTACTCAGTCCTACTAAATATAAAAAAAATCATAAAAGTCTGTCAAGCCGTTTCGTAGGAGTACAATAATCAATACTGTGACATAAGATTTTTATATATTAGATTAGCAAGTAAAGTACTCGCTACAGAGAAAAATTTCATCCCCACCATCTGGGTGAAAGGTGACTATGGGAAAGAATAATAGTAGATGAGCAACACTTGTCTAAATAATGAAAACGAAAGGGTTTTAGGTGTCCCCAAGTTTAAATTCATATTGTATTATAAAACAGCCGTCACAAAATTGCACAACCTAAATAAAAACCTAACTAAAATGATGTAAAACTTGTAATCGCACCGTAAAACGTATTAATTAGTATGTAAAACACACAACACGACTTTCCAACAGCTTTCCACTCAGACGCTTTTTGGCCCAAAAGTTGGCCCACCTTTGATTTCCAGCAACCGCGGTTGCCAGCAATCGATTTTTGCTCGAATTCTATAATTTCTGGTAACTTTTAATAATGATTAATGGGGTCAGGCTTTACTTTGCGGAAATCCATCACTATGTGGACAGTCAGAACTTTTACTTAGCCAAGATCCGCGACAAACAAACAAAAACAGAAAAATAATAATGTGTGTTTTCTACTGGAAGACCACTTCTTCGGGGAACTTAAACTAAATCTGACCGAAAAAATCGCCGTCAGCCCTAACCACTATCAACAATAATAAACACACACTACCACTTTTCCACATTGCACACGACACATGTTTCGCCTCGTACGTGTGCAGTGAGGATCTTTGCTCAGTAAAAGTACTGACTGTCCGCATAATATATAATAATAATATATAATACTAAAAAAAATTATTGAAAATTACTTTAGATAAAAAGAGGAATTTTTTGAGTTTATTATGAAGCACTTGAGCGGATGTAAGATCCGTGTTTTGTCTCAAAACAAGGCATCCTCAATAGTAGACTCTACGGAAGACAACCGAAGAGTCCTTTACCTAGTCGTTACCTGTTTGACTATAATTATCAAATTAGGTGATAGTTTTCTTGTAGCAATTAAAAAATACAAGTTTGTGCTTATTATATACTGGTTTAGTATATATAAAAAATAACATTTTTCGATTTGTTTTTGTGGATTTACCAATTGTTGATTATCCATTTGTCGTTTGGACATGAGCAAACATGTATCTAGTTACTTTATTTATATAAACAATCGTAATTTTTCAGTGTTATCCAACATAAAGCCACGTAAATCCCTCATCAAGTTACCAAGCTTGTCTGAAGAGAGCACAGAGTTACCCAAACAGAAGGACAGTCAGAACTGTGGCCCGGTCGCTTGCACCTCCAGCCAGAGTCCCAAAATGGAGACGCAGGCGACTATAGCCAAGTTGCGTGGCATCACCAATGAAATCAGCATGCTGACTACGGAGATTGAGAAGAAGTTGAAACACCCCTTGAGCCTGAGCAGTGAGGATTTCTCCGAAGTTGACAGCAAGAAGCAAAAATTAGATTAGTTTATACTTTATACGTATCTAACTGTATACATTGTAGTAGCTTTTCGGGGCCCACCTACAGAGGTACCTCAAAGCTACTTTAGGAGTTCTGCCAAATTTCAGCGAAATTTGCCCATAAATGACTGCTTTGCATAGCGGCCATTTTTTTCCGCTATTTTGAATTTTCTTCTCCCCCCTATTTACCAGATTTTCAAGGTTTGGATATAATTCTTCTGTCTCGAGCCCTATCCAAACGTTTCCCTCAAACAAACGTACATACCATCACTTTCAGTTTCCTGTAATTTCATAACAGTATGGTTTCCAATTTCGTTAATTTGGGATAAAGGGGTGTTATCACACGTGTAGTTATGAGTTTTATCCTTTTGTCACTTGATGTGAACTTTCTTGACCTCCTCTCTCACCTTAACGAGTGACGTAATTTATGGACGACCCTTTACACAATTTTTACGTGGCGCCTTCCTCAAACTTTAAACTCTGAAAGCTTTAATAATTAAGTCACCTGATGGTAAGTAATCACCACTGCTCATGGAAATCCCAACACTATGGACCCTGCAGATACATTGCCTGCCTTAGGGTAATGATGTGATTAAATGGAGGGGAAGAATAATTTAATAGGACTAGATGGTAGATGGTAGATAGTGTAACGAGCTAGTTTCCGCAACTCGACGTCATCATTCGCCTATTTTGCGTGTTGTCAGAATGGATAGCTCCGATTCTATCCAACCCTAGCTTCTCAAAGATCTGCAGCAGCCTCTTCCGCTTGCCTACAGCATTCACGAGGGACCCGGGTGCACTCAGTCTGGCCCGGTAGTTGGCTACTCCTCTGCACTGAAGCACGATGTGAGCAACCGTCTCCTCCTCCTCTCTGCAGGCCCTGCATAGTGGGCTATCTGTAACACCTAACACAAATAGATGTTTGTTAAATGGACTTAATAAGACTACAAGAATGATATAAAAGAAGTTACACAAAGCGTGGTAATATGGAAATGAATAATGGAACAGAAAGAAGAATTTAAACACACCATATGCAATGTGGTAACAATAAAATACTACACCTTGGTTGGGGTACTTCCCCCGTGAAACCAATCATATTTTAGTATTGTTCTACTACTTATTAATAATTAAAAATAATAATAGAAATAGACTATATAAAGGATCACATAATTTTATTAATGTAATTTGAGTTTGTTATTTCTATTATCAGATAGATTCTCTGTTTTGATAGTGAGACTGCAATACTTGATATATTTATGTTATAGTGTGACCACGGTAGGCCCTTGGTCTGGACTGTGTTTGGCCATAACTATGATATTTTTAATTGGTAATTATTAGAGATAAGTGTTTTCGTCACTAGATGGCGTTATTATTAAACGGAGCAATGTGAGATTATATGGTCTGTTGATTGAGTTTCCAATATATCAGGAAGAACAAATTCGTTTTGTGTTTATAAATGTGTGAGTTATCGAAGTAAATAATTAAATATTAGAAAAAATTAGATGAACCAACAACCTTACTTATAGCTGTTAAAAGAGCGAGCCAGAAAATTTAACTGGCGGTTATACAGTCTGTAAATCAATAAAGATTAAAAGATGATCCGAGTTTCCCACAAAACGAAATCCCAGTATGGGAATTAGTGACCTTCAACTCGATAACAATGTTTTTGATAATAAAGGTTTTAGATTGTAAAGGTTATTCAGCACTTTTTTTATAACGACTCGAGTATGGTTTCTAATTAGAATATTGCAGATTGACTTTTAAAATAATCTTTCTAACCTATTTATTTGCTAAAATGTGATACTATGATATATGGCAGCCGGACCTGACGTCAACACAAAAGTCTGCCTGATTTATGAACGGGCTACCACTATAACGGTCTAGCTTTGGCTGTAAAAATAAATACAAAAAAGAGGATACCTGTTTAAGTTCTTACATCGTTTTTTCTCCGTTCAGAGAATCACATCCCGCGTGCACATCGATTATATGCCGTTCGGGCAACGCGTCTATCTTGTTGTTGTCGACAGTTACAGCAAATGGGAACGTTTTCATATGTCGAGTAATATGTCTACTAAAATGCCAATACAGAAGCCTAAACAACTGTTTTGCACTTTCTGCTTGCCAAAAATAATAATTTCAGACAATAATCCGAAAATATGCAATGAAGAATTTAAAAAATTTAATGGCATTAATTATTTAACGTCGCCTATTTATCATTCTTGCACCAACGGATAAACGGAAAATGCAGTACGCAATTGTAAAAAAAATGTTTAAACGTATTTTCCCTACTCCTTCGTGTCTTCTCCCTTCTACTTGACATTGGCGAAATCATTCGTGCTATTTTGGCAATATTGAAAGCTATTAATTCAAATTAATGAATGTATTTTACCGGATAGTGAGAACGTCAGTGTTGAAAAAGTGCCGAAATTACTGTTAAAATGTTTATTTGAATATCGCAGCAGCGTCACCCGCTCGTTTGGCCGGGAACCGCGAACGAGGTTAAATTTAATTTTACCACCTACTAATAAGGAACCAAATAAAAATATTAGTGATAATAAATGTGTAGCTACCTACTACAGAATATATAGTTCGGGAACAAATTCTCGGAACGCGCTTTGATACTGCGCATTCGCGGAACGCGCTTTAATACTGCGCATTCGCGGAACGCGATTTGATACTGCGCACGTACAGGTGCGACCGCGTCTCCCGCGCCCCGCACTCTTCTCTCGCCATGTATGTAATATATGTAAACAAAAAGAGAATAAATCCAGACTCCTGTTGCATTACTTCTCAGCTAAAATGCTATCTCTTACAAATGTAAGAAATTCAATATTGGTGAAAAGTTTTGGGTGCGTTGTTTTGTGTCACGAAAACCGTTTTGGTCGCTTGGTACAATTACAAGCATGCAAAGAAGCAGAATGTGTATGTGAGTTTCCATTGACCGACAAAATGTTTGAAAGCGTTATGTGGATCGACCGTTGCGATTAACCGAATGTGAGGAGGCATGTGAAACTGTCAAAGATATTTTTTGTGCAAGAAGTTTTGATCCGCGGCCTCAGATTATCCCCAATTCCGCACCTCTAGAACTCAATAGTCCACATCCAGAAGTAATATCAACAAACAATAATTATAAATCTGATAACGAATCGCGTATATAGGCCGTAGGATGGAAGGGCCGGAAGAGGAAGACCACGAAAAACGTACCTTGACCAGATTGCTGAACTTTTTAAGAAAGGCCAGGTCAAGAGTACCCTCAACCGGCGGGCTTGCATGAGGAGAATAATGAGTGTGTAGGAAGCAAGGGAAGTATGCCGAGATCGTAGCAGATGGAGATCTGTGGTCTCTGCCTACCCTTACGGGAGACGGGCGTGACGATATGTATGTATGTATATAGGCCAGTAAAGAACCAGCTTCATCGCTTAATATAAAGAGGATAGGCGGTGATAAAATCACGCCAAAGTTCCGCGCGAGAGGGGTCTACAGATGAATTAATAGATTGGCAATCACAACCTACCTGCTGTTAATCCTCCGTCGTTGCAATCTCAGGCCTAGGACAGGAAAAAGAATAATAGTTTTCTTTTAAAAATGTTCCAAAATGAAAGCTGGCGGAGTGACATGTATGTATACAGTAATAAACCAGTTCTAGTGTACGACGGATGTGTTGTTATTTGTCAAATACGTATCACGTGACCTGGCGTAGCGCAACATAATATATTTGGCTATTTATTTATTTATAACTTTGTTTTGTAAAACCTTAAAACTATATGTTACGAAAGGGGTATTTAATGCTTTCAGATATATTCTGCCAGTAGACTCAGGTAGTGGAGAAAATATGTTATCAGGTAAAATTTAGAAGGAAATATCTGAAATAAAAATGTATAAACATGCCTAAATAAACAATTAATGGTTTTTTTTATACATATATATATATATATATATATATATATATATATATATATATATATATATATATATATATATATATATATATATATATATATATATTTATATAAAGCTAAATAAAATATATAGTTTTCGCGAAAAATATAATATATTAGATGCAATCATTGGTATTGTATAAAAATGAGTTTTCTATCAGAAATATGTTCGATCTATTACAGAATTATTAGTGAAAATTAAAGTGTTTATAGCATAAAAATAGTAGCGATTCGAATAATCCTCTAGAATGTGCCAAAAATACATAAAATTAAATGGTAACACTGAAATATAGAATACTCTGTATAAAAACAGATACACTGTCTTCTTTAAGCTTGTCTTGTAGAACGTTATTTAATAATATTTAAGTGTTGCCATTATAAGTTTTAAAAAAAATTCACTGTACATATTACACTCAATTATAATAGTATTTCTTTCATTATCAAGTTTATTTTAAAATTAATATCTCGATGTTAAATAAATGATTACAGTCGATTTTATCTATAAAAAAGAGGTCTACACTTATTAAGAATATAAATAGATTTCTATACACAAACAATTCAATATTGCCATATATTTGGAATAACAATTTCTAGAAAAGTAGTATTATTTATTTGTCCGTGTTACATGACGGTATGACTATTGGGTACATATAGTTTGTCACGGAGCTTCACTATAGATTGGCAAATATATTTATTTCACAAAGAATTTGTTCTCGAACCATTAGAGTAACCCATAAACGTAATATTTATAAATAATACATTTTTGTTTATATCCGCCTATTGCCTTGACGCTTATATTATCCATCGTATGTAGAAACTTAAGTTAACATTGTAAATGCAGGTTTTCAAAATATTCTATGGTCACTACATGATCTAATAAAATCTTAAACTCGAAATGATTTTTATTGTATAAAATCCACATCCATCCACATCCACACTGGTTTTTCTATTCAAGTGCTATTATCACATAAAAATCGGATTATTTATGTATGGCCTATATTTTTCCCGAATTTTGATGTGTTGCCAATGTTTAGACAAGCGTCCACTGTAATGTCCATTCCTTTACAATTGAAGAGGCCCCATACTCGGCTAGTATCTTACTTATGGGAGCAAAGAAGGAAATAAACTGCATTATACTGCTGAATAAAAGAAATATAAAATGTAATACAATTTTATTAAAAAACAAAATACTTAATAAATTAATTTATATCTATAATACATATTTAAAAAGCACCTGTTTTCTATAATAATTACAAAATAGAATAAGTTAATTGTTAATTGAAATATCCGTTCATTAATAATTTTTTTTTCGAATTGAATATATTACGTTAGCCAGTGCATTAAAAATTCAATTCAACTTATATCAATCGCTGTATATTTTTATGATTATGATACAAATAAAAAAAATCTAAAACTATGTTTTTGGATAATATTAACGTTTTTTTTATAAAGAAAAATATTTTTATGTGTGTAAGTGACGTCATATTTACACTTTTTAATGCATCAGCATTAGCCACAGGTTACAGATAATAAAGTAAAATATGATACCATTATGACATAAAAGTGGCTATTTTGTTTTAGTCATACGTTAATAATTAAATATTTATAATCCTAGTTTTATTGAAAAGATTATTGATTTCGCTATGATCCTTTTGCCGCAAATCATTTTTGCCCCAAAAAAGATTTAAATCGTTAGATAACTCTCCTTAATCTACAGCGTTGTCGCGCCGAAATATCCACGTGAAATGCTTGTTCTCACTCATTTTTGAGAGTGATTTTTGCAATTGCTGCAGGAGGAAAAGAGACGACACTATTTCCTTGCACTCATTTATTAAACAAATAAATTTAAAATTTCCTACAGAAATTTTGATGTCAGGCTGTCAGGACATATGTAAACAAATAAATCTTTAAGCACAAATATTTTTTGCGTGGTAGTAATGATTTGAAGACTTGCAACATGGTGATGTAACTTTTTAAAAAAGTAGAAACATAGATACTATAAAATATAACCTTACTATATTGCACATTCCCTCCAAATGAGTATTATATTAGTTACTTAATCTATATTAATATATTCTTTTTCAACTTAGTTATATACCACATAAAGCATACATTTGAAGGAAATTGACATGAATAAAAATATTATAATTTACAAAAAAAAAATATATATATAAGGAAAAATAATTACAAAATAAGTTTACATATAGTTAGTTTACATTTTAAACAGTTTAAAGATATAGAGTATTTACATTTTCTAATATTCTATTATTAAACCACCATTAATTTTGAATTATTCTCGATTAGCGTGGCTTAACACATTTTCCAGAGATCTAATAACTGCTTCATCCGTTATTTCTTCCTCGCTCAAACTTACTTAGGCCAGTTACTTCGGATACACGTTTTTGGGGGACGGATAGGATTGAGTCGAGCTGTCCCTTCCTTTTGGGTGTGACTCTGTGATAACACAGAGAACAAGCTTCTTACGATTAAAAAACGTTAGCTAACAATAAAGCGTTTTGACAATTCTATATTTTTTTCCCTCCGTCTCTACGTCGTTGCTAGCACAATTTTGTATATGCGCCACACCATTATAGCAGGTTGAGTATAGCTGATCTAGACAATAGAGTGCTATGCGTTCGCGCACACACTGAAAACATTTAAAAATGTTTTCTTTTCTCTCAGGAGAGACAGCATTATTAGATCTGACTAGAATAGAATAACATCATCAAATCTGCCTACTAATAAAATCCTTTTCAAAGATATTAGTGAGTCGGTGGTTGAACAACAATGGATGAAATACATTAGGTCCATTAATCTTTTTGACCCTTTAATTTAAGATCTTGATAAAGTCAACAGTGTGAGACAGTATTTTGATCGCCAAAACTCACAATTAGGGTTGGCAAACTTTTTATGCCGTTTAGCTTTAAGCTTAGCATTAAGCTGCCGTATTCGTATTTATTTATAAAATACAAATACGGCAGCATTTGTTTTTTACAGAAATAAACATTTTAAATTCGATACCATGATCAATGCCAGTAATGGATTTTTAATTTACTACAACTTAAATTTGGACATAAAAGAAACAATTCATTCGACATTGTTTCTCAAGAAAGAAAGATTTAATAATTTCTCTACGTATTCACTTTGTATGCATATGTGTGTGTGTGTGTGTGTGTGTGTGGGAGAAAGAGAGAGAGAACATCTCAATGTAATGTTTACGAGATTTTTCTAACTTGGGGGCCACTTATTCGGTTTTATTATAAATCTTATCTGGACGAATTTACAGATACAAATTTGTACACTTTTTCACAATCAATATTTTTATATTCCAAGATTGGTAGTTGGCATATTACCGTAAAACGAAGTAAGTTTAAGCGACGAAACATTTTAAAGTGCATTATGTTCACAAAAAAAAAATCATTCTTACACTTTTAAAATATACGTAAATAATAAACTGTTAAGGATTCCGCAAGGAGAAATCGCCAAAAGTAAATGACAACTTACACGAACACGACGCACAACGAATACGAAAACTATTAACTGTGTTTTGTCGAAAATTATTTGACAGCCCTGATCTCAAGTGACTATATTTGTCTATTTCGTAATCATACGTCAGTGCACGTAACAAGCATGAGCATGAAATAAAGACGTACTTAAATATAGTGCGACCATAAACTTGCACTTTCGCCATGTTTTCTCTTTCCTCGCTTAAATCTGGCGGGAAGTTTGACGTGTATAAATTTTCGCGCCAAACCCTTTCGACCGCCATTTCGTTGTTGAAATATGCGCTGTGAAGACATATCGCACAGATCTACATGTGTATAGATGGTGAGATTTTATTGAAATTATTTTTACATTATCCATTTATAATTTTTTAAGGTATAAAATTACCTTTTTCTTATTTATTCGTATTACTAATTGTCATTTATTATAATAATAAAATAATTATTTTTGTGTATTTTAAAAGTATAGGTTAGTTAAATACCCTGGAGTTTTTTTCACTAACACTTAAGTTACAAGAACGACTAAATGTGCGCTGGCAGAATATCTTTAATGAGGATATGTCTGCATTCAATCCGAAAACGGTTACCGCTGAACAGCGAACAAAGCAGAGGAAATTAAGCTAGGAAGCCAATATGTGGACAGTCAGAACTTTTACTTAGCTAAGATTCGCGATAAAGATATCGCGGATCTTGATCCATTCATCATCTAGAAAGCCAACCCTGAATGTAGTTGTGACTGAAGAATACCTGAAGTCCTATTTATTACTAAGAAGATGAAGAAGTGTATGTAAAGGAAAGTATTTTTTATAATAAATAATAAGTACCTTGTCGTTTTTTATTTTTCGATTTACCCTGATTCATGTATGAGCTGTATAAATATTGAAATATAAATTATTAGTTATAAAAAATTGTGAACATTAATCTTTGGGTATTTCTCCTCAGATAAGATAAAGAGAGTAAAGAATATTAAGTATAACTTAAGCTCTTTAACAATCTTTTTTTTTGTAATAGATCTTAACACAATAGAGCCTAAAGAATAGGCAATTGTAAAATAATGATTTTTGTAAAAGATTGTTATTTATTGTAAAAAATTTTGTGACCTTTTTTTAATATCTTTTGAAGAAAATGTATGTTTTAGACAGCAAAAATTAAAACTAAGCACACCTTATTTTTCACTTTCTAAAACATTTTCTTCCACAATTAAGGCATTTTAAATTATTTTCATCTTTTTTAAAATGTTAAAATGAGAAATGTCTATTTTCGTAGTCGGTTATGTGAAAATCCAGTAATTATTAAAACTAAGCTTAAAATAACTTACATTTCGAAGAAAAAATAAAAAGAAAACAAAATATTTTTAAAAATTATACATAAAAGCAGCACGTAAATCTAGTATATTACTTTATTTTTATCATAGCTGTTAATTTTTTTTTAATTACCTACCATAGACTCAACACACGTCTGTCCGTACTTATTACCCAATCAAATAACTTTTTTTCTATCACTGATTAATTGTTGGCATTTGCAATTTTGTACAACACATTGCCAGCATCAAAAATAAAAACTCCACAATGTTACGTACTTGTAGACTTTGGCACGAATTATTGGTATCTCACAATTTAATTATAATCTTAGGACGATCACAGTTTCTTATAAGTGAAAATACACTAGAAATGATCATATGATATGTCAGCGTGGAAGCCTTCCGGACCGGCTGAGTACCTCACATTTTGTATCCTGCCATCTGGGAGTAAAACGTGGTAATGTCCGTTAGTCTCGTCGCCTTTCTTCGCTTCGTGGTGTCCGAAATCGTTGCCGGTTTGGTCATCACGGACCCTATAGCCAAATTCATAGTTTGCGGCGTAATGGAGCTGAAAAAATAAAAAGTTTTTATTACAATTTTTGTGTTTATATACGTATATATATTATAATAGTTTTATGTGGTGGCTCATTTTTCACAAGAGGACGTAAAAGACCTCGATCGACTTGACACTTCAATAACCTCACCTGTACGCGAAACCTGCTTATAAACTAAAGGAGCATTATTGGTGTGAAAATTCTGGTGCTGCAGTCATCAATCTACTCTTCACAGTCTTTAATTAAAACAATATAGTTTAAATTAAAGTACGTAAATATAAAGCTCTAAAAATATTGCTACGATTTTCTACATCTTAATTGTGTGAATACGGATTTTCCGTACTAACCAACATGAAAACGAAAAAAAGATATTCATTCATTTGAATTAATAGCTTTCAATAGTGCCTTAATAACACGGACAATTTCGCCAATGTCACGTAGAATGGAGAAGACACGAAGGAGATTAATCGGTGCGATTAAGATAAAGAAGGAATAGAATGCAGAGGACACGTATGAAATTAAACGGTGCGGTCGAGGTAACAATGGAATGAAGGACACGAAGGAGATTAATCGGTACGATCGAGATTAAAGCCTCAATAGAATTCTATGAGAGTAGCAATATCCTTTTTATGATAAATGAAATTATCAAAAAACATCAAGCTCAAATTTGTCATTAAAAAGTATTCTTATTATTTATTTGTAATTAATCCCTTAATATACGTAGGTACTACTGGTAGGTAATACGTTAGTTTATTTTACATTCAAAATTATTATCAAAAACTATTTTAAACGGTGTATTGTAGGTAAGTAAATAACTTTTAAAATTATCCTTTTTTGTGCTGCTAAATTTTGGAAATCGTTAAAAGACTGCGACATGCGAAGTTTGAGAATCACTTATCTATGGCATATACTTCCTGTTAAAAAAATTTCGTGAAGCAATGGACAGTGAAAGATTGGTCCGCCTGTATATTTTACATTGACAACTAGCTCTGTACATTTACATTATCCTTATGGGAGAGGACTACTCCTAGCAGTGAATTGTGAAAGGTTTTTAATAATGCTGATTGCTATTTTATTTATTGTTATTGAAAACTGCTTGGCTGCAGGATCAGCATACTTATTTAGTTTTTTGTTTGGATTGGGAATGGAAGTGAAACGGAATCAAAAATAAATTTATAAAAAAAAATAAACGTTTGAATTTTAATTTGTGTTTCATTTTCACCACAAATTATATAAACAAAAATTACAAAACAATTTTGAAGTATCATGCTAAGAAACGACGATGTGATGACCAATTGGCTCAGTTGCCAGTGTGTTGGGCCGCCGCTTACGGATTCGATCCCGGCATCAAGATTAATACATTTATGGCCCCGCCAATATACATTGGACAAGCGTGATGGGTTAACGTTCGTTCCTATAGAAGTGGGGAGGTCTTAGCCCCAGCATTGGAACATATGTGGGCTGTGTAACAAAAATACTATGTAATAATCTGCAGCAGTCCATTACTGGACACAGGTTTACCCTAAAGTATAGCAACTTGCCTGATATTCGGTTTCATTAATGTAGCTCCATCTACCTGGGATGCCATGCTAGATTTGCCAAGATGTGATCTCCACTCTAGCTATTTATTCCTAGGGTTGTCCCAAATGACAATAGCACTTACCTATTTCTAGGGTTGTGACCATAGCACTTATCTAT
This sequence comes from Baronia brevicornis, assembly GCA_031353405.1. Lineage (NCBI taxonomy): Eukaryota > Metazoa > Arthropoda > Insecta > Lepidoptera > Papilionidae > Baronia > Baronia brevicornis. The sequence continues at coordinate 22,854 of JASFAT010000013.1, forward strand.
CCCTAGGGTTGTCCCAAATGACAATCACAACCCTAAAATGAAGGCTAACATATGTTTACATATGTTATATGTAATATATATTAAATCAAAACAGCACTATTTACACCAGAATAATGTTAATGATTTAATGTATATCGGAATGAGTATATCATAAATACGGGCAAACTAAAAAAAAAACTATTTCATTTACTATCATTATTATAATTTAATGTTCACTTATTATAATTCTAAATAAATTATTATAAATAATGCTTTAATTTAAAACTATATTACATTTCTTTTAAAACCACTCATTTAGTAATCAGAAAAACATAGCGTAATCCAATTTACATGTTACATTAATATAGTAATTTGAGAAAAACAAAATATTTTCAAGGCAACCTATCAAGTTATAAAGCAAAGTGGCAAGTTTCTTGGAATGTTCTAGTTACCTTGTCGCGTTACGTCTTGATAAAATGGTGGCTATTTTATCAAAACCTTCTATGGACTTTTTCAGTCAACTTAAAAAGTCCCAATACACTCATCTATTTCATATCACTTTACTTATATACGTTTATCAGACAGATAATAATATATGATTATAAAAATGAAATAAAAACACAATGTCACTGATGTAAGTTGACGGGAAATGTCTCTACGCAAACTAATTATATCTTTACATAATGGATTTAGACGTGTCAGATCTCTGAAGCTATTTGCTATGCAAAAACTTAATGCTTCCTAAAACAAGTCAGTCCATTCATATAGCAGACAAAAATTAAAAAAAAAAATTGCAATTTGAATTTTATTTTTGTTAAATCATTTTGACAAAAATTTGCTTGCAGCGTACATTTATAGAACAAATATATTTTTTAATGGATTGTTAAAAAAATTATACATTATATCAAATAAAATTTAATTTTTGTAGCTTATAAATGTTTTTTCTAAAATGTTTACTCCTGTAAGGAGATCGTTTTTTATATTTCCTCTGGTGAATAGGCCTTTTGTCTTTAGGCCACTGGTAGACATCTAGATGTTCTATATTAAGATTGTGATGGCCAACTAGTTTTTCTAACTGTGTTTGTGTTAACACATACACAGGCTCTGGATCAATGCTTGGTAAGTTTTCAGTGTACTTAAAAGGTGAACCGTAGAATTGTGGAGAGCTATAAGTTAGAGTAGGAAGGCTGTAGCTTTGTGGTGTTCCGTATAAAGTCGACGGATACGTACCATAGTTTAGAGTATTTAAAGATGTTCCTATAGAAGGCGATAAAGGACTGCGTTTGAATGGTCTTAATTTGGAAAAGCTGCCCCTCAAATCTACATTTTGAGCGTAGTTCGCGGTAGGGGCATACATTTCGTAAGTATCTACAGGGATCTGATACGAAGAAGACGGATACGATTGTCTCACATTACGAGCATCGTATTCGTAATCAGGTGAAGAAAATTCGTCATCATAGTTCATATAATCTTCATCATATGCTAATTCTTGTCTACCATAGTTACGATTGGGTCTTTTTAAAGTTGAACGCAAATCTATGTAATCTTCGTTGTAATCTATCGTCTCCCCAATTTGGAAATTGGGTGGAGGCGCAAGAAAATTCAAATTATTCCTACGCTTATTATTATATCTTAATCTTGTAAGTGGTTCTGATTTAGGGCTTTCCGTGACATTATCTGATTTAGGTTTCACAGGAGTTTCTGTTGAAGGAAGATCATTTTTTGTTAACTTGGGTATTAAAAAGGGATCTGTATCTAAAACCGCTCGTTTCTTACGTGAGTTATTAAAGGATATATTGGAAAGGTTTTTATATATACTTACATCGTCACCACCATATGCTGACACGCCTTGTCCATCATCTGTTAAATGCTGCACTCCTTGATTGTAATGTAAGTATTGTTTGCTTAAGTCACTTTCTGGTTTCAATTCTGCGTTTATATAGTACGCTGTCGACGGATGTCCAAAATAATACTTTGGTTTTGTTTCTTCTTGATTTAAATGTGCATCATTCTCTTGAAGTAGAGGATTGTAACCAACGTTGAGTATTTGATTAGCCTCTTCAGCATTATATTGATTACTTTTTGGTTCTGTTATATGTAATGGCGATTTTGGTGTTTGTGTCTGCTGAATGTAAAGTTTTGGATTTCTATTTTGTGGATTTTCTATATTATTAACTTGTTCTTTTCTGGGTATATGATCCTTAGTAATAGTATCTTCATTTAGTTGAGCATACTTGGTATTTTCATAATATTCCGATAGAGCCTTAACTGAAGGATCTTTCAAATAGAAGTACAAGTCAATGGGAGTTTCTAATTGTTTATCGTTAGTATTGTCGTGGTCAGAATTGATTAAAGCGTTAAACCCTGTGAGTTGGTCCTTTGGATTTTTATTCAAAAGAGAGTTTAGGGTTTCAATTTCTTGCATCGTTGGATAGTTCTCCCTCCGATAAAACTTCGGGTAAACATAATTAATGGAACTTTCAATAGGTTGATTGTTAAAAGTATTTATTCGCTCAAGTACGCTTTGAACTTGTTTGACACCATCATGAGCTTCGGGTTTTGGAGGTTCTTTAAATAAAGTTTGATATTTCTGTACATCTAAGTACTGTTCGTATTCAGTAACCCCATATGATCTTTGATTTCTAATCTTCTCAGGTTTAACAGTTACTTCGTCTTTGGATGGTTTTGTCGTATTAAAGTTGCGAATACGTATCCGTTTGGAATGTTCTTTAGTTTTGTTTGCTGGCTTTACCTGTTTATCTTCCTTCTGATTTGCCTGTTGCTGTTCCAAAGCCAGTTGACGACTTTCTTCTGACTCGTGGTAAGATCTCATGTAGTCAATGTGAGGTGTTTTCATCCAGCTTTGCGACAGTGCTTTGTGCTGTCTTATTCTTTCAGCGTTGAACATCGCCTGTTGATTGTGTGCGTGTAATTTTGCATTGTACATTGAGTTTCCAGCCAATGGGTTGCCATAAGGCAAATTGCCGGGAGTGCTAAGAATTTTCAATTTCTCTTCTTCCTTTGGTGGCTCGTTTAAATCTTCGTAAACGGGCCTGGAATTCGTTTTAGCCGATAATGTGAACTGCGAAGTGAGCAGTAGAAGTGTAGAGATGAGCTGGATGCACCTTCTCATGTCTGATGCCATATTGACTGCAACAAAAATGTGTGAAATTAATGTTAGGAAATGAAAATTGCAACATCGATAAGTGCTGGGTACTTAAGTTATGAATAATTGGATAATTTTTTTGTCAAAAATTCATTTGTGATGTTAATGTTAATAAATCCCACAAATATTAAAAATGCCAAAGTTTGTGAGTATGGATGTATGTTTGTTATTCTTTCATGAAAAAACTACTGGACGGATTTGGATGAAACTTTACAGCAATATAGGTTATACATCGGAATAAAATATAGGCTACAATTTGTAATAATTTTATGTAATTTTGGTCGTAATATAATTAAAATATTAAGTAAAAAAATATATATATTTAATTTTAAAATGATCTGTCACGAAACTTAATGTGGCAGACCAAATTCCACGCGACCGAAGCCGCGGGCAAAAGCTAGTAATTTATATTCTTAATAAGAGATGTTCAAATCATATTTGTTAAATATAAAATCGTAATAATACAAATAAAGTTACATATAATCAATAGTTAATAATACAATAATAAACTTACAGTTATATAAATATATAAAGTATGTATTGATTTGTTAACCGGGGATTTTTTTATATACGCAGCATATAACGGGCGCTCTTTCACTACGACGTGTTAGTACGTCTGCCCGAAGGATGTAATTTTATATTATTATTTTTTTACATATGCTTAAAAAAACTTGTCTGAAATCAAGATTATTATTATTATTATTAAAATACAAGGTACACTTTATAACCACGAGCTATATGAGCTGTACAATGAGCCGAACGTCATCAAAACTATTAGGATTGGACGCCTTCGTTGGTCTGGGCCCTTGGTACAGATGGACGAGGCTAGAATACTCAAACGCCTGCTCGACGGCAAACCAGATGGTCGTAGAAGCCGCGGAAGGCCCAAACTCAGATGGCTAGATGGAGTCTAGGACGACTTAAAAGCAATCGGTGTGAGGGGCTGGAGGGAAAAAGCTAAACGAAGATCCGACTGGAAAAATTTACTGGACCAGGCTAAGATCCGCGGCTGTAATGCCTTGATAAATATAGGTTTACGCAAAAATATACAGTTAAACCTCTACATAAAACCATTAAAAGTATTATTATTAAGTATTTAAGGGATAATTTTTTTAAATAAGGCCACTTTTATATAAGCCCCAAAACTTTTTCTTTTAATTTGATTTAGGTTTTAGGGCGCAACATATATTTCAAGGACGTATTCATATCTCCTACCCGTACCCGATATTGTTTACGTTTGACGTATTTATTCGTCCACCTCGTTTAACAGGTTAATAATACAAAATGCAGTAAGTGATCAATTATTTAAATTGACGATTATTTAGAATTTTCATGTGCCTTATACAAATCTACCTAGAAACTTTTTAGCTTAATCAGTAAAAAGACGGACTATCAAAACTTACGTTGCTGATAAGATCAGGGAAAAATTTTGTTTCTCTTGCGGATCTTAGCATAGTAAACATCCAGTCCATCTTAATAATGAAAACCCATTATTCTAATAAGTATTAATAATTATAACTTAAATTAGTACAGAAGAGGAGATAAATATGGGTATTTGAAAATATAAATTTAAAGAGTTTTATATCTTGTGTAATAAAAACCATAGGCTTTGTTGAAACTCAAGAAATTATATTACAACATAAGGAAAGTGGAAGAGAAAGCCGAAAGGAGGCTAGATCGAGATAAATATCCCTTAAAAATGCTCGTGACGGTTTAAAAGATTAAAATGCCAGTGTCATTACGGAAGTAATTTTATATAAACTTTTTTTGTATTTAGAAAATACAAGATGCTATGCAGAAGAAGACAGGGCAAGTTTTATTTATATAAACTTTTGTATTTACAAAATACCAGACGCTATGCAGAAGAAAATAGGGCAAGTTTTATTTATATAAACTTTTTTTTATTTATAAAGTACAAGATGTTATGCAGACGAAGACAGGGCAAGTTTTATTTATATGAACTTTTTTGTATTTACAAAATACAAGACGCTATGCAGAAGAATATAGGGCAAGTTTTATTTATATAAACTTTCTTTATTTATAAAGTAGAAAATGTTATGCAGACGAAGACAGGGCAAGTTTTATTTATATAAACTTTTTTGTATTTACAAAATACAAGATGCTATGCAGAAAAAGATAATAGAAGAAATAAAATTTGCCCTGAAGTTTTATTTTAGTACGTGACGGTCTTTTTTTTATATGAATATAATTTAAGTATTTTATTTTTCATCTGCATAGTATCTATTTAAAGGCAGTGTGTATATGAACTAATTTGTTCAGTGGCCAAGTTTCTGTTTTTGGAGTAAATGGTCGTTGATTCTTATCTAGTCTATTCTTTCATAAATGTGGCAGATCTGTGCCTAGCTATAGGACATGCAAAAATGTATGTGAGCGGATAAAGAACATACATACATATATGGATACTATCACTTCACATTCATCAATTATTTTCAAAACAATTGGAAGGGAATACAAAATACATATATTCAATCAATCAACATCCTGCGGCAGTCCACAGCTGGAAATAGGCCTCTTCCATAAAGCGCCATCTAGCCCAATCTTCGGCTTCACCTATCCACACGTTTACCGAGACGCGGTCTCCACTCCAGCACTCCTCTGCTTCAACGATTGTTGAATTTCCGAAAAGCGTGACCAGCTCACTGCCACTTTAGTTTGCTAATTCGAAAGGTTATGTCGGTACAAACATTCATATAGTACAAATTATGTACACTTGAAAAACTGTTTAAAAAAAGTTTTGGAGGTCAATAACTTCTTTGCCAAGATCCGCGAACAAAAAACAAATTCGAAAAATGACATTGTGTAAACACGAACCAGTATACACATAACACTAATCGTAAACAAAGTACACGACACGACACGCATTTCGTGTCAACA